>CM030370.1:161430364-161680431 GCA_003604175.2 Clonorchis sinensis
TCGGTCACCAGTTTTGTAGATTGGCGTGACAATCGCTTCCTTCCAAACAGAGGGAAGGTGGCCCTCGTCAAGTGACTGACGAAACAGCAGGTGGAAATGCGTTGCCAGTGTATACGACGTTTCCTTCAGGATCCTCAGTGGATTTCGTCGGACGCCAACGCGCAGAACGGGTTGGTCTTGTACAAGAGTTGACGGCTGTCATCCGCCGTGAATACCAAGTTGGTTAGAGGCCGTTCGTAGGTACGCCTTGACGAGGTTGAACGCGACAAGGACGCTGGGACTGAATATAGACCTGCATAGTGTTCTCTGTAGAATTCAGATACCACTGTTGGGTTACTCGTGAGTTCTTCGATCCTGTCCCTCAAGGAGAACGCGGATGGCTTGTTTCTGCGGCGATGTCTCATGTATTTGAACAGCACATTTCTGTTCTTCCGGGCGAGGTCCGGAATGCTGGCTTGTTTTTGTATGTTCCATTGGCGGATTTCTGATTCACTGCGGTTCCGCATTTTACGAAATGCCAGCTCATCTCCTGTGTCACCTGTAGTCAACTTTTTGAAAAATAGTTGTGACCTCTTCTCCAGAAGACGCCGGAATGCACCAACTCCCACTGGACTCCTGTTTAGTAAAAGGACAGCACAAAGAGCATATAACGTAAGACAGCTGACTGACGAGACGAACTAAGTGTGCCGTCAGACTTATTGGAGTGTGCTTGGTTGTGAGATTAGCCTTCTACCAATAACCCCAACGTAAGGTCCAGGATAAACTGACAGGCCAATGTGACAGGCACTCTCTGGATACTTGCTAATGAGGTGCGCAAGCGGAATCCTTCGTAGAAGGTTCTGGGTCTGACAGACAATGGTTTAGCCGATTAGAAATCGAAATGGCCGTCCAATGATTCAGATAAAATCGAGGGCATAGTGGATCCTCAGCTAAAGTTCAGAGAAGTATGCACCGCGAAGGAACGCGTGGTGTCTATGTTTGAGTCGCCAATAGAACCACTTGTAAAAACAATGACTTAGGAGATGTCAGTCATCAAACTGCGGCAAGCAGAGCGTTCTCGCCGCATTTTACAGGATGACTCAGAGAGTTTTAACCTGGAATTGAGGGCCTCTGATATGAAAGATTGTCAGGGAACTTCAGGAGCCACATCAAAATATCTCTAACGTCTGTTTATGCACCATCAGCTCTACAGAAAAACGCTTTGATTTGAGGTAAAACATCAAGACCGTCAGTGCGTAAGCAAGGCGTATGCATGTGCTGAGGTCGATGTTTGAAGCTGCAATCGCATCTTTTGTAGACCCCTGGGGAATGTGTGAGGTTAGGAGTTTACGCATGGTACAAGCTGAGATAAATGCCCCGCCCCCGACTGCTGACTGTCCTAAACCTTCCAGGGGCCCGCAAGGCTTCTACCAACCATCAGGATGCAGCTGTAAAGTGGACAACCTGAAGACATTTTAGAATGAATGCTGCTTCATCTGTTACCTTGACCTCACATTTGTAGTGAAGCCATTTTCTGCTGCATTCGCCCCACAAGGAGGCTCATAAACTAAGTAGACATTATTGATATTTCAGGCCCCGGCACACTCCCAGACAAGAACAAGATTTCCTCCTTTCTCGTCTCATATCAAGGAATGAGGCTGGATCAGCGAAGATTTTATCGCTATGGTGCATGCCTTCGTACCCGAGGCTTCACTATCGCTTTATCTCCGGGTACTTTTTGCCGCAGCAGCCTTTATACTACTGGACTTGTTTCCTGTATGTTCCAGAGGTTTGCCACTCACGCATTACCCAGGATGATAGGAATTCTTACTCAACAGCAACTTGATCACGTACGCGCAATGTGCGCAAACGGTGAGCCGTTGCACATCGTCCTTGAGCGCTATAGTATGTAAAACGTCCGTAAGTCCCGTAAATTGAACAACACGTTGGCAAAGTTCCCGATCTCTTTCAGAAGCAATAACCACCATCAAACGCAGGCACACTACACTCATTCTTTGGGGTGGGGAAAACTTCGTATAGGGTGAGTATTCGCGCCGAAACCGCGGAAAGCACCCGGTCACTGATCACGCCTCGGAGCTGAAACTCGCTCGCATACACAGTCTTACACCTGCGCCTTAGGATCATCCTGGGCAACTACTACCATGGAATAAACTGACGGAAGTGGAACCAAGTAAACTAATCGCGGTCGACCTCATGTTGTGACATAGGTTGCTCTTTAGTTTCCACGATTACGACAGATAAGCAGGGTCTCACTGAGCGAAAGTGGTCTCCATATTTGAGATGTTCAGTGATCTTGTAGTAGTATTAAATGTCGTGTTGAATAAGATCGTGTAAGAGGAACCCGAGTTCCTCTTTGGTACACATCTGGGCCAGGTGACTGGAAGACCGTCCGAAACTTTTCACCTCAACAGCTTACCTTCTGAGACAGAGCCTGCTGTTATGCGTCTCATTGCTGTCTACCACGGCGCCACACGAACGCGTGGCCACCACCGTGTGTCAGCTCGCTTTGTGACACTAGTCTAGATATTCCGAAGATAGTTTAAGCTCACCTCTTTCCTTCCTACTGTAGTTCGGCAAATTAGTTTGTGTTATGGTGGTAATAACATTCTTGCGTCAAACATCTACTGGGTATATTTAATTTCAGCGTCATCTCAAAAAGTTCGCGGAACAGTTTTTACTACGGACATTTTTGTGCGTGCTCTGTGGCAGTTTTCTTCAAGCAAAACTACAACCAGTTGTTGGTAAGTTACGTTTCCTCTATCGCGCCAGACTTGTTCACCCGCAAATCTTTGGCGATAATAAGTTCTGCCATCCTTATTGCCGATTTAGCTTTACTTCTTGACTGGTGGCGATGAGGACTGCCAGAACGGTACCTTCATCGTCGTTTATGGCCGAAGTGCTAGAGCTGATTGTTGGTGAACAATGATTCTTTGGTTGAGAACAATATTTCGGGTACCCCAGGGCCTTGCGGGCGAGAACCGCATTTGCTTTGCTGAAAGCGGTCCGCCGGGGTTGTGAATTTTCTTGACCCCAAGGCGAGTAATCCAGGGGTCTGATACCAACTGTAGTCGAACACACCTATGGCAAACAAACTTGGGCAACTCTCCTCCAGCTACCACTNGGGTATTTGTCGAGAGGAAGAATTCATCCAAATTCTGGGAGGCCAGCGTGGACGAAAAGGCTTGTAAAATATCCGGGGAGAGGAGATGAAACAGGGATGGACTCAGAGGAACAGTTTGGCCGTAACTGACTGCGTTGCAGGAAACGACGCAGTGATCACTTCCTGGGAAGCAAGGACCAACTGCAGCTGTAGCCAAATGGCCATCGTTGGAAAATATTAGGTCCAGGGTATGTAAGCCACGAGTGGGGCGACGTACAAGTTGGGACCAGCCCTCCACACTAAGTTAGGCGAGCGGCGCGGCATAACGGATGGGGCCGAAGGGATGCGGCAAAGGGGGCATTCCTGCAAAAGGAAGAACTTCGATTTTCCCAAAATCCTCATGTTCACATATCAGTATCAGTATATCAATATCAGAAAGTGAGTGCGATGCATAGTTGCTTGGCATGCTCCACGCATAACCACACCACCTCTGCGTGCTTAAACCGGTGTCCTCTAGATTTCTTGTACTATAATAGCATTTATTAGCAACCTCAACCGCTAGACTAATAAGTACAATTCTACTCCTATCCTGTCTCATTTAGTCACTTGTTGTCACGATCACGATTGTGGTAAACGCTCAGATTTTCTCTGTTTCAATGCACATTATCCTATCAGATATCTGCTCAAACTCACCAGGATTTACTGACCTCATCCCATTCCCTCGTATTCCCAAGCCTCGAACTTCGGCAATATCCGGTTTGGACGCCCTGTTTGCTGTTACCCGCTCTACCTGGTCAGTGATTTACATCCCCAGAGATCCCCAAACAGGCCAGAAAATACCCGCGATCTTACATTGACTTCGTCTTACCTCCGCAGATTCCCTTGGCCAACTCAAAAACCCCGCTGCTCACAGAATTGCACGTCCCAGCCAAATCATCTCAAGCATGACTTCCGTTACGGGGTCGTATAGAGACCAAAGTATGTCGGTGCAATAATGGCACGTCACTGCCACACCCAGTTTGATAGCTTACGCGCAACTAATCCCTTCCTACTCCTGACTGTACCTTCTCGCCCAATCAGTCCATTACCTGCAACTGCGGACGAACCCATGCTTCATTTTGAATGTAATCTTATGCTCACGCCTGACTGATATCCTACGCACCAGTTGGCAATAAACATTGTTATTATTACCTTACACTTTGTGGATGTAGGGTGCATACCACAGAACGGGATGACTTTGGTCAGTCCATTCAAAGACACCTGCGGATTATCCTCCTCTCTGAAGATGAGAACGACTTCTGCACACTCCATATCGATAAGGTTTTCGCCAGAGTTTTAAAAACCGGGGTCCAGGAGACTTTAGTTAGTTAGGAATTGTGACCACTTTTGGCTGCTTGTTAGTTCAGGCCTCAGTCTAACTCACATCATGGTGCTTTCTGGCAGTCCTTCTGAGAGTTTTCCTATTTTGAGTCCCTGATGTAGACAAGGCCATCTTATTGCCTCGTCTGAATAACAGAAATGAACCACCGTGCGCGCTCAATTGACCCAAGAATATCCTTGATCCATACTAGTCTTAATTTGTGACGATTCCTTGGCGAATCCTAACTACAATGACAACCCTAAACGACTCACCCAAGATGTTTATTTGCGGGGCTCTCCGCGGACCCAGGTACGGCTTCGCGATGGCGGTACCGCGACTACCCTAACCAATTATTGTTTTCGTCGTTTCGAAATTATTTCCAAATGCAATATAAAAGAAAACACGTGAAGAAGCCAGCCCTTCCACACATTCCCCCCCGGCCATCAGGGAGACATCAAGCGAAGCCGCCGAGCCTTAGGTGCACACTCAAAAGCTCTTGAAACCATAATTCGGAGGCGAAAATCTTTAACATAAATTTTCGGTATTTGATGGTATTTGTTCGGTCTATTGAGATCTCTCCACGAAGCCTAAGTGTTTTCGGAAGTTGTTTGAACGTACTCGAGAAATCGTCACTAGCAAGGATCAAGGATACTCCTGGGTTTGGGGATTTCCGGGTATGTAAATCACTGACCAGGTAGAGCGGGTAACAGCAAACAGGGCGTCCAAACCGGATATTGCCGAAGTTCGAGGCTTGAGAATACGAGGGAATGGGATGAGGTCAGTAAATCCTGGTGAGTTTGAGCAGATATCTGATAGGATAATGTGCATTGAAACAGAGAAAATCTGAGCGTTTACCACAATCGTGATCGTGACAACAAGTGACTAAATGAGACAGGATAGGAGTAGAATTGTACTTATTAGTCTAGCGGTTGAGGTTGCTAATAAATGCTATTATAGTACAAGAAATCTAGAGCAAACCGGTATAAGCACTCAGAGGTGGTGTGGTTTGGGAACTCAATCATATACTTACTGACGGGAGTAGGACCTCCGAGACGACGGACCAGTTTGTCTGGAATTTACTACGTGGTTTTGACACTGAACACGCCACTCAGACTCCAGGGAGAGACATATGAATTTGTGAAGCTTTATACGTACATTCGAAATTGTATTGGTTCTGAATGTAATGTGACATGGGGTCGATACACGAATCTGCGAGACTGGGGTCGCGTGTGCTAATTTCAGACATCTGTGGCGTAAAATCATCATATCACTAAACATGTGTACCACGCTGCAGTACGGGCTGTTTTCTCGTATGGCTGTGAAAGTTGGCATGTTTGAGTAGCGGAACTAAGACGCCGCACGTGTTTGACAACCGTTTTCTCAACCGTAGCTCGACGATATGTGGACACGGTTTTGAAAGTGATGATTGATAGCAATACTTCGGCATGAACGATTATTTGAATGAGGCCAAAACCAACCTGACAGACATGGAATAGAGCCTCAGAGTAGCCTGAACTAGCGAGCAGCTTCCAACATACGTGCTTGGTATGTGGAAGCTTAATAACTTAAAACCGGTACCAAAAACAACAAACGCAAGCACGTTAGCCGATCGGTTTCTCAGAAAGTAGCCCATAGCTGAAGAGACTGCTACTGCGGCTGAGTATACAATAGCTACTGGTCGACACGGTATTGGTATCGGGAAGCAGAAGTGGAGCGAATTTAGTGCTTTGTGCCCCAAATGAGCGGACTTCACACCAAGTATCCGCCCACTAACTAGGTCTTCTTTACGACTGCATCCATGGTTGCACGTTTGATGAGGCACGTGGACCTTGGACGCTAGGGCTCAAGCCTATACCACGTAGTCTTACGACCGAGAGTATACACCCCTCTTTGGCTTTAAAATCGCTGCGCCCAAAAATGCATATGGTTGCCGAATTCCGCTATTGAATAATCGATGTACACACGGCTCCCTCGTTATCGCCAATGGGACTGAATGAGCAAGTGTTGAGTTTACCCTTATAACAGTGAGACTCCAGATTCAGCGTGGACACCGATTTGGAATTGTGGACAAAGGGAGTTATTAAACACTTGCTGAGTTGGCCACTACAGCTTTGTTTAATTATGTGTTTTGAGTGATATCGCGGAAGGTGTGTACGAGTCATAATTGACTGTACATTTTTCTTTTCAGAGACCCGGTCGAGTAAAAGCGGCTTCTTGAAAATGAGAGCTGGTCTGACCACACATTACGTTTGTACCGATGCAACCAATAAATAGAAACATGATTTTTAAAGGTGATCCTGTATTTTTTAGGCATGTAGTTGGCAGACGGATGACACGTGTGGACATGAAGGACCACTGTTGGTCGTTGGATTAGTCTATTGCGCATAGTTGGGGTATAAGTCTCTTACGAGCATGTGTACCGGCACTTCAGGTACAAGAAGTAACCACGTTAGACAAAATTGGGTAAGGTTATAAGGGCGACGGGCCATCGTTGCGCATCGGGTTCGGCTGCTGATCTTATTGAGGTCTCATATTCGTCTTTGCACATAGACACAGGCCTAGCAATAACGATAAGAAGCCAAGGTAGGCGATATCGACTACAATTATGAGTATGACGGACCCACGTTGTGCGTTAGAGTAAGATACCACGCATAGTTGCGGACTCATTTTTATCGGCCCGTACAAATACTGGCCCGGCGTTTACTATAGTAAGCAGAAGCAAGCGACAGCGCACACAGCTACGGGTATGATGGGCCGTCAGATTAGGGGAGCATAAGCGGGGTCGAATAATCAGCGTCGCCCATAGGCACTGGCCTAGGCTTTACACAAGGAAGCACGATAAGGCGATATTGCGCACAGTTATAAGTATGCCGTCCGTCGTTCGCTGCTAGAGTGTTTGTGTGTGTAGTTGAGGCCTCGTATTCATCGGTTCGCATGAACACTGGCCTGGCGTTTATTTTAAGTAGCAGAGAGGCGACAACCCGTACAGTTATGAGTATGACGGATTAGGTTACCGCGCATGATCAACGCGCACGTGGACATGGGCGCAGATGCGATAAGTAGCCAAGTTAGGCGACATCGAGTACAGCTGTGAGTATAACAGGCGAGCTGGTTCAGTGTTTAGAGCGCGAATTTACTGACCGGAAGTTCCGTGGTTCGAACCCGGCCTCTGCCTCTCGACTTCCCCTGTGTAGGCTAGGGAGTCCTGGCATTATGCTAGCCCTCGTGCTCCCTTCTGGTTGCATGGTGCACAATGAAAGGGTGTTACAGCTGAACTTTTTAGGACCGGCATAGTTGTGGTCTTATTTTACCGTCCCGCATAGATACTCGGCCTGGTGTTTACTGTGGGTAGCAAAGGTAAGCAACGTCACGTACAGTTATGAGTATGAGGCCGCTCACTAGAAGCACACCCAAATTATTTTCGCCGGAACTATAGGGTTTTCGAGGTTGCGACTTTTACGGGAGTTAGTATAATCCATTTACACTTGTAGGTGATATGTTGCTCATAGCATTTTGTTTAAGTGAGCGAAATTTCAAGGTCACGGACCATCACCGATTCGCATTTTGCTACCGGTTTACGAGAGATAAAACACGAAATCGCACTTTACCATATTTTGGCGTTATTTAAGAATAAAATAACATCTACAGAATATCCAATGCAAATTCCACCCAGGAAAATCGGTCATCAACGTTTGTTTGCTTTATACTCCCCAGATTTAACGGACGAGATAATTTTGTTCAGCGAACTTCATCACAACACTTTCTTATGGAGCTCAGCTTCCATTAGGTATAACATTGTCAAAAACAGCAGGAATTGTGCAATGGAGATTCGAGGGCCATCTCAGCTATGCATAACTAGCCCGTGGATAATACAGCGTCAGGAGGTAACCTTCGGTAAATTACCAACACAATGGTATCATTTCTATTAGGAATATTACTCACCATAGGTGGAATACGTCATAAAGCGGTCATGATAACGATAATCGTTGTCACTCACCTCGACTACTTGTCGTCACTGCAGCATGCTAGCCCCGTGTCAATGTGCGGCGCTGAGGCCCCACCCATACACGATAACCTAATCCAACGGCGAATGACGACCAGTCATACTCATAACTGTATTCAATATCGCCTCCCTTCGCTACGTATCGTAACTGCTAGGCCCGTGTCCATGTGTGACGCTGATTATGAGGCCTCACCTATACACGGCAACCTAATTTAATGGCCAATGACGGTCTTTCATAATCATAACTGTACGCGTTTTCAATCATCTCGAATACTTGTTGTAACTGCTAGGCCCACTTCTATGTGCTGCTTATGAGGCCTCACCTATGTACAATAACCTAATCCAATGACCAACGACTGCTCTCTCACACCTGTACGCGATGTCGCTTATCTCTGCTACCTATAGTAAACACCAGGAATCTATGTGGGCCAGTGAAAATAAGGCCTCAACTATGCGTGGTATCCTAATCTAACGCCCAACGTGGGTCTGTCATACTCATAACTGCAGTCGATATCGCCTACCTTGGCTACTTATGGCAATTGCTAGGCCTGTGTCTATGCGCAACGCCGAATATGAGGCCTCAACTAGGCTCAACAGCCTAACCCGATGGCCAACCACGGCCCGTCACGCTTATAACCGTACTCGACGTTGCCTACCGTGGCTACTTATAGTAACTGAAGGGCCCGTACACATCCTCGTAACTGACTAGTGCCCCAACTATACATAATAGACCAATCCAACGACCAACGGCGGTCCTTCATATCTATACATGTCATCCGTTTGCCAACCCATGCCTAAAAATACACAACCACCTTTAAAAATCATGTTTCTATTTATTGGTTGTATCGGCACAAACGTAATATGTGGTCAATCCAGTTCTCAGTTTCAGGAAGCCGCTTTTACTCGACAGGATTTCTGAAAGAAAAATGTATAATCAATTACGACTCGTACACACTCCGTACACATCCTTTAAAACATATAATTAAACAAAGTTGTAGTGGCCAACTCACCAAGTGCTTACTAAATCCCTTTGTCCACTCCATTCCAAATGGGTGTCCACGCTGAAGCTGCAGTCTTACTGTTATAAGGGTAAACCCACCACTTGCTCAATTAGTCTCGTGTGTACATCGATTATTCAATAGCGGTATTCAGCAACCGTATGCATTATTGAGCACAGCGAAGTTAAAGCTAAAGAGGGGGTATATGTATCAGCCGTAGACCAAGTGGTATAGACTTGAGCCCTGGGATCCAAGGAACACGTGCGTCATCATACGTGCACCCATGGATGCTGGGGGTAACGAAGACGTATTGAGCGGGCGGGTACTTGGTGTCAAGTCTACTCAATACCCGGCAATACCCGGTTTGGAAACCCAGTTTGCTATTATCCACCCCACCTGGTCAGTGATTTACATCCCCAGAGATCCCCAAACGGACCAGAAAAATACCTGCGATCTTACATTGGCTTCGTCCTACCTCTGCAAATTCCCTTGGCCAACTCAAAACCCCGCTGCTCACAGAATTGCACATCCCAGCCCAATCATCTCAAACATGACGTCCGTTACGGGGCTGTCCAGAAACCGAAGTACGGCAGTGCAATGATGGCACGGCACTGCCATACCCAGTTTGATAGCACACCCGCAACTAATCCCTTCCTACTCTCGACTGTACCCTTTCGCCCACTCGGTCCATTACCTGCAACTACGAACAAACTCATGCTTAATTCTGAATGTAATCTTATGATCATGCCTGCCGATCATGCTACCCACCAGTTGTGAACGAACATTATTATTACCTTACACTTTGTGAGTGCAGGGTGCATACCAACGGACGGGATGACAAGTGCACCTTTTCCTCCTCTTTGAAGATGAGAACGACGTCTGCATGCTCCATATCGACAAGGCTTTCCTCAGCTATTTGAAAGCCGGGGTCCAGAAGACGTTAGTTAGTCAGGAACTGTGACCACTTTTGGCCGCTTGTTATTTCGGGCCGCAGTCTAACTCACATCATGGTACCTTCTAGAAGTCTTTCTGAGACGTTTCCTATTTTGTGTGCCGGATATAGACACGGCAGTCTCATTGCATTGTCTGAATTACAGCAATGAAACACCGTGCGCCCTCAATGGACCCAAGAATACCTTAATGCATTTGTGACAATTCCCTGGCGAATCGTAACTACAATAACAACCCTAAACGACTCACCCAAGAGGTTCATGTACGGGGCTGTCCACGGACCCAAGTACGGCGTTGCGATGACGGTACCGCGACTACCATACCCAGTCTGATGGACTGCCCGTAGTTCAGCATATCCACAATATTTACCGGATGAGGGTGTTAAAGGCACCAACAAGACCGCCCCAATCCGTTAGTTTGCGCCAGGACTTGAAAGCACTGGCCACTTTATTGTGCTGTATGCTTGTTCTGCCCATAAACACACTAATTCTACCAATATCACTATCGATGGTTCGGTATAGCCTTGCGCCTGATATAGCATGTACTGACCATCATAAAAACAAAAACTTACTAGCTGTGACGAATTCCTTGGCTTGGTTTTGCAGGACACCTGCCACAATGATAGGAGACTTTTTCATACACAGGTCGTAAAAGCTGCTCAATTTTGAGTTTGCGGCGACACAGAGGGCGAAATTATTGTCCTTGTCGTTTTGAGATTATTTCAACCCGTAAGAGGCTAAACTTCGAACTTCCTATAGTTTCGGCGAAAATAATTTGGGTGTGCTTCTAGTGAGCGGCCGCGAAGCCATTGGTAGCCCTTAAAATGTGAATTCCGCGCCCATGATTGAAGTCGAGTACGTTTAAACAACTTTCAACAAAACTGCGCCCGCATCGAGAGATCTTAAGGGAACGAATGGATGCCATCAAATGCTGAAATTTTATGTAAAAGTTTTCCTCCTCCAAACTATGGTTTCAGAGAAATTTTGAGTGTGCATCTAAGGCTCGGCGAGTATGAGAGGCAGTCGTTGCTCGTTGGATTAGGTTACTGTGCATAAGTGAGGCCTAACAAGCAGCGTAGCACACAGACACGGGCCTAGCAGTTACAATAAGCATTCGAGATGACTGAAAACGCGTAGAGTTATGAGTAGGAAAGGCCGTCAACGGCCATTAAATTAGTTTGCCGTGTATAAGTGAGGCCTCATAAGCAGCGTCGCACGTAGACACGGGCCTAGCAGTTACTACAAGTAGTTGAGGTGAGTGACGATGGCCACCGCTATCAGGATGACCGCTTTATGCTGTATTCCACACATGGTGAGTCATATTCCTAATAGAAATGAGACCTCTGAATTCGTAACTTACCTAAGGTTACCTCCTGACGCTGTATTGTCCACAGGCCAGTTATGCATAACTGGGAAATGCAATCGTCCACAGAAGTGGCCCTCGCATCTCCACTGCACAATTTATGCTGTTTTCTGAGAATGTTTTACTCAATGGGAGCTGAGCTTCATAAGAAAACATGTTGTGACGGAGTTCGCTGAAAAAATTATCTTTTTTGTTAAAGCTGGGGAGTATAAAGCAAACGAAATTTAATGACCTACTTTACTGGGTTGAATTTGCATCGGATATTCTGCAGATGTTTTTTTCATTCCTAAAGAGCGCCAATATATATTAAAGTGTGATTTCGTGTTTTCTCTCTCGTAAACCGGTGGCAAAATGCAAATCGGTGATGGTCCGTGACCTTGAAATTTCGCCCACTTAAACAAAATGCTATGAGCAACATATCACCTACAAGTGCAACTGGATTAGACTAACTCCCCGTAAGAGGCTAAACTTCGAACTTCCTATAGTTTCGGCGAAAATAATTTGGGTGTGCTCCTAGTGAGCGGCCGCGAAGCCATTGGTAGCCCTTAAAATGTGAATTCCGCGCCCATGATTGAAGTCGAGTACGTTTAAACAGGCTTCAACAAAACTGCGCCAGCACCGGAAGATCTTAAGGGACGGAATAAATACCATCAAATGCTGAAACCTTATGCTAAAGTTTTCCTCCTCCGAACTATAGTTTCAGAGAAATTCTGGGTGTGCATCTAAGGCTCAGCCTGACGCATCGCGTTGCCAACCAAAGACAGTCTATTACCTCCCGAAAGTATTGCTTGTTTTTGTTATCCTTTTTAATTATCTCCCTCTGCGGCGAATTCACTCTGGCATACTGCCCCTGTCTGTACGTTTGCACAGCGTTTTGTGGTTACTTGCTGTTGCCAAACAGCCCCGTAAGGGATGTCAAGGCTGTGGTAATAAGAACGGGGGTAGCTGGAGTTGAGTTGGACAAGAAGATTGACACAGGAAATTTCGATTTAGTTGAAGGTCCGTGAGGAGACCAGGCAGAATGGATGATGAACATACTGGGCGTTTTGAGCAGCTAATGCCGAAGATTGACGCCTGTAAAGGGGAGGTATTGGTATGAGATCAGTAGAGACTGGTGAGTGTAGGAATACATGAGGTAAAAGGTGTCTAATAATAGAAATATCTAGAGGAGAATGGCAGCAAATCAACTGGGCCTACGTAAAGACGAATTTGTATTGACTGACCTGACATTTACTGAGGTCGCGGTTAAAGCATGGTAAGTAGAAAAAACAGCTCACGCCTTATTTGGCACGTTCCCAACAAGTTGGGGAATAAACCTGTTGTTATTAGTATTATCATTGTAAGTGCAATTCTTCTTGGTGAGTGTGCGGAACATTCAGATAGCAATGCAACAGGCCAGCATTGGTGGAAATGGCTGTGCCTCTTGTTTTGTACTAGGCGTCAGTCAGTCAGTGGGCATTGGGCGGGGGCACGAGCAGTCGCGTAGTTTTGGGAAGGTGGAGGTAAAGCTGACTTGGTGGCGATCAAAGCGGCTAGTCGATGGACTAGTCTTTAGAGGCAATTACAGGATGCGTTAGAAAGGGAGCGGTAGCAGCTTCAAGCTCAGGTACCGACCCACATCAGAGGGGCTTCTTGTTTAAAAGGGATATTAAGACGAAGGAAGAGGACATACACGTAAGAAGTGGTTGAGCAAGCTTCCCAGATAATGGATGAAGAATGTAGTTTAATCAGAGCCTACTACGTGAAAAAAGAAAGATAAGATTATGGGTCGTCAAAAAGAGTCATTGCTGTCAGCTCTAAACAAACTGTGGTGCGCGGGGAAAAGGTCTATAGGTGGTAACTGTGGCTGCTGTCATTCAGGGAATAATAATATGTGACCACTTTCTGGTACAGGAGTGGGAAGCGTGTGTTTTAATAATTGGCTCACGGAGTTGACTTGGTATGCGGCAACCAAAAGTAAGTCTAAAATGGTAATAGCTTTGCACGTCGATGTGAGTCGTGAACGTTGCAATGTGTCTTTAGATTACTTCATTCATTTGAAAAATCAGGCTAAAAAACGACTTCCCACCGCCTGCATTTTGTAGCGGTGCCAGCAAGCTTCAAAACTAGACTGTAGTTGCTGCAAACGCTCCGTATAGCGGAAATCCATTCAATCTGGTTGGTGCCTGGTTCACACCCACGTGATCCTCCAACTAAATCGAGATTACCTATGATTCTATATCAGCCTGGCTCTTCCTGTGTCAGCCTTCTGGTCTAACCCAGATCCTGCTACCACGGAAATGCCTATCCCTTGTCCAATTGCGGCAACCTGGACGAACGTTACGGGGCCGGCCAGAAACCGAGGCATGTCGGTGCATGACACTGCCAAGAATCTGATACATATATATATATGTATATATATATAACATCAAAAGTGGGATGACGGTGTTGGCTGCATTTAGGTTGGCTTTCGTTTGCCACATGACGCACTTGGGGAACCTCGTCGGATAGAACTGGGCCGGATAGTTAAGACTGCTTCCCTCAGCTTCCCTCGATGACATTGTATCTACGCTTTTCATTACGCGCCCCAATAGACATCGCCATGAAGTTTTTACCGGGGTCAGTTTAAAAAGACCCAACTCAGGAAGCTTTAGGTGCTGGTACCACCTGATGGTAACACGTTTGTGCGACGGTAAGATTCAGTCACGTTGTTTAATTTCAGTATGGGATACTGAGCATAGTTTTTCAGCACAGAGGGGTGGGGATGATTATGTCTGTGTCCAGGTATAAGGCAACGCCACGTACGCTACCTCGGTCGGAGTCCATTTATCCGCCATATTTCTGTAAGCCTATATAAGAAGCCAAGACTTTTGCGGGAGCACGGTGGTGAGAGTGATTGTCCGTAATTTATGGAAGGACAAGGTGCCACAGGTGTAGCGGGGAAATGGCCGTCAGCAGCGTTGGTACTTCTGCTGGAGGTGTGGATCACTTCAGACCACTTGGAGAGTGGAATCAGAGTTGGATAGTGTCACGGTCGACAGGACTCTGCGTTCCGTTGTTCGTTTGGTACGGCTACCTCGTGGTTGGCCGACTCTTGACTCCATGAGCCGCGTTATTTCTTGATAGGGGCCTGAGGCGTTTCTCTTTTCTCGGGTGATCGGTCTTTGTGTAGACTTGTTTAGCCTCCAGGTTATCGGGTACCATTTGTGGAGGGCAAAATGCGTTAGCAGAAGATCCTGTATATATGTCGAACTCGGGGTCGACCTCCAATCTCAATTGACAGACTTTTAGAGTGAAGCCGAGCAACGTCGTCCTGCGTCAAAATAGGGCCGAAACATATCACTGCCCTAACCTATCTTACTTATCTGCTGTCACCCACAAAAATGCAAAGGCTAGGAAAAATTACATAAAGTCGAGACGATAAATAAACAAGTTACTTGATCAGGACTGTTTTCGTGGAATTATCTAACGGGTTATATTCATCCGGTGTCTCAAATTCAAGACGGCGTCGCCTAAAATCGCTTCTCAGACCACAAGACGCACCTTGATTTCTGGATCACATTCGGCTCTCCTCTAGCGACCTTTACCCCCGGATCAATTACATCTAACTTTTTAGTTTCCATGGTGGTCGTGTTCCATATGTGAAAGCATTTTTATTATCCGCTTTTTCATGAACTTCTGGCTGCACTGTAGCGCGAGTATGCCACAGAGCGTCATGCGGGAAGCGACAACATCCACACTCCCACCCAGCATTATATCCTGCCCAGACGGGCGCTCCAATTTGAGCCTCTCGTCCCTTAAGCCCGTGTAGACTTCTCATCTGCGCATACATCCAACTCCAAACCCCAACCGATGACGACTGCTTTACTAACTCAAGCTCCCAAACTGTACCACTGACAGTGTAGGACCTTTCTTCATAAGTATGCAGGAATATCCCTTATCTGGTTGCAGGTGGTTGTGAGAGTCGAATCGTTCGCATCACTCTGATGTCCACGGTTCTCTTCCTGCCCTTGTGCAGTTGTTCTAATGAGTCCAGGCCAAATGGGGGGCGCTGGACCAGAGTTTAGTTCCTAACAGAGCCCGCCCACAGTGCATATCTCTGGCCCTGTCGGAGCTTGATCTCTGGATGTCTTTTATGCTAGGTGAGCGTGTAACCATCACCTCCACGAGCCCACTCTGAGAGCAGCTAAATTATCACAGGTGAACAGGCGATGTAGGTCACACTTGAGATGTAATTGTTTACTGTTTCAGTTGTGGGACAAGGTTGCTGAATCAGGTACTGACATTACATGCCAATATGCATCATACCATTTTATAAGGCTCGCTCACTCCTCGGATAGCATTTATTGATGCGCGTATCTGTGGGCGTCCTTGCCATCCGTCCTAATCACATCTGCCCTTCTGAACCTAGTGTACCACCAGATGACCGATATTGAAATTGGATATCAAGCCAAACAGCATTCAGTCCTTTTGAGTGCTAAAAATGGATGATCAAAAACCTCTTCTTTACTAGATCCACAGGAAGCCCGTGAACTTACTGAACCGAGCATCACTTTCGGGTCGGTTGGATTCAACTTGAAGGTCAAAGCGGCCGGACGAAAAATTTTCTTTGCCTACGTGACTGGTCTGGTCGGTTGCACGGGATGGGGCTTCGCAAATTGAGCATAGCCAATGTTGACCTCAAAGATAAGCGGGTGCTTATGCGGTACGGTGTATTTGTTGGAATGGTTTAACATCCAGTTTAGAGTTGATTTTAATGTTCCAATGAAAGATGGCAAGGTGACAAACACCCAAAGGTAACTAGTCATGATTTACGCACTCAACTTGGTAGAATTGTTGCTGCACTACCAACCATCCAATATGCACTTGATAAGGGGGCCAAAAGTATCGTCCTAATGTCCCATCTTGGACGTCCGGACGGTAACAAAGTCGACAAATATTCCCTCAAACCGGTGGCAGAAGAAGTGTCCAAACTCCTTGGGAAACCAGTGAAATTCTTACCTGATTGTGTCGGCCCAGAAACAACAGAAGCATGTGCCAATCCTCCTGCAGGATCCGTGTTCCTGTTAGAAAATCTACGTTTCCATGTTGAGGAGGAAGGGAAAGGCGTTTCCCCCACTGGAGAAAAGGTGAGTCGGTTTATCTATTCATATTCCCCACTCCCCATCTCTAAAAGTTAAGGTAGATAGGGGGTTTTATTTCAAAATTCCAGTTGGCAGGTGCAATGCTATGTCTTAGCTCTCAGAAGACTGGAGCAGAATCTGGGAATCAAAGTGGCTCAGATCACAATTTTATCACTGGGAACAAACCACGGCCTACAAAAGATATCTACATGGTCAACTTTTAAGGCCCGGAGTAGCGTCTCCAACTCTTGGATTGATCACCATCCAGACTATTGGCGACTTGTCAGTCCTGAGATTAACCATTCTCCTTCGAATACACCTGGTTCCATTTAATGTACGTTCATACAACAGACCATCTAATCGGTGCGGTGCCAGCAACAACAAACTTTCACCTGAGGTCACCGCGTTGAGTGGTGCAAGGCAAGACCGCCCTCTCATCACTCTTCAGCTTTGTTAACGTAATTCTGCTCGAAGCTTCTGTCTGTCTATGAAACTTCGGGAGTCGAAGTGCTACCGTGGTTTTCGCTCACAGATATTGGATACGCAGACAGTATTGCTTCCGATGTGCAGACCAATTCAGATAACCTAAAGGGTTATACCGCTCGGTTTTCCATGCGCTTCACACTAGCAACACTACATGATATCAAACCCCAGCATCAATTGATATGGACAGCTGTATAGGTTCCGGCGGACCGGATACAGACCATTTCTCGAATTGCGAAGGCCAGGACTGCTTCTACCCGTTTTCGACACCTGTGGCACGGGTGTAACGTCAAGGGCACCGCGACTGTGCATTCCATAATTCTTTATAGCTGAGAACCTTGGTTTCTAAGCACAAAAGATGTGCAATGATTTTAGGTTTTTACCCATCGATTTCTGCGAAGCATTCACCGGATTTGATGGAAATACCGAATTAGTAGCCCTGGGATATGTCATGTTTTTAGGAAGAAGGATCTATCCGGTGGTGCACGAGTTACGCACGCTTCGCAGGTTACGCTGGTTAGGACACGTGGTTCCCATATCGGAGCGTCGTCTGTCTCACGGAACCATTTTTTTCTCAGCCCCGTATTGAGTGGAGAAGCTGACAGTCCATAATCTGGCAATGAAATGCGGAGATAAACAGAAAGCCAAGCCGGTTGTCAAATACTGCCCCCTTGCGTGGAGACCCTGGGACTCGACTGGCAGATTTAGTGCTTTTACTTCAAAATTACCGCCCTCATTTTGTATCCGCTCATTCTCTCGCTTTGCCAGATGACTGTAGTGATTCAGTATCAACTAACTTATTACACCATAACCTTCTATTGCCTGGTCATACCTCGCTTGCTCTCCCGTCATCTTCGGTGACCGGAATTTGAGCAGCTGGACCGTCATATATTTGGTACATAGTTTGTAGCTGATAAAAGAAGTGGATTGAACAGCCCAGACACATGACCATCTCCTCCAGGTTCCTCAGATTAGATTGCCAGACCACCTGTTCAGCTGGAGAAGGTTATATGGGTTACTGGTCAGTAGTGGGCTACAACATATAGGTAGCTTCAGATGTCAGCGCTGTTTCACTTCCGGTTGACCCATCGCACGTCGTCCCAACGATATGGTCAACGGAATAATCGAGACGCACACAGTCAACTAATAACGCACTATGAGAAAAGGCTAAAGAGGGACTGAACATCCCAACTCACTATTCAATCGTCCTTCCAACCAACCACTACAACCTCCACGCCGTACACCGTCGATTATGGGGTCCCAATATGGAGTGGCAGGAATCAGCACCGAAGAACAAAGTCACCTAGGGAAGGTGGCCCCTCAGTAAAAACCACCCTGTTTTCCGGCATTTTCCGAACCCCCTCAATCTGTGCTGACTATGAGATGTCAAACTACCCACAGCTCCGTGGATACGCGAAAAGGTATCGGAACCGGTTATCAAACATCTAGATGACACAGCCAAAAAATTTTCCGTACTACTACTACTACGCCGCCTCAGAACCATGATACAACTAACAATAGTCTAGTGCCACATCGGCCGTCGCGTGGTGTCACCAGTCGAGTCGCCTTACTATAATAATAATAATAATAATAATAATAATAATAATAATCGCTCAGTTGTAACACCCTTTGCCTAGATACCATGACATCCGAACGAAGCACGAAGGCTGGGTTACTTTCAGGTTACCCAAACAGCAGAAGTCGAGATGCAGACGTCGAGTTCGAACCACGGACTTTCGGGTTAGTAAATTCGCGCTCTAACTACTGAGCCATCTCGCCTTGTTGCATACAGCGGGGCTGGTAAGTGAATAAGATGTTTAGAATGTGTCCGAGAACGAGCTAGAAGAGAGCCTGAATTATCGAGGAATAACATTTTATTCATCTAGGGACAGGTGTGGATGAGCTGAAATGTAGATAAAAAAAATCGTTCAGCTGTAGCACCCTTTCGGTGCCTAGCTGCCATGCCACCACGGACCTTCCGGTCAGTACGCTCGCGCTCTAACCGCCGAGCTATCTCGATTCGAATGTATAAGGTGATCTTAATAATAAGCAGACAGTGACATTCACTCCGGCATTGTTTGAATGGGCACATATGTACTGACGTAGATAGGGGATGATGTACTTAGCCTTCTCTGTTTCTCAGACTGCAAGGATGAACGCGTCGCCGTTCTAGAATTTCGGGTTCACTCGGTTGGTCTTCGGAGGACGGTGCCGAAGAGGGTTCAGATGCCTGAGGGCTGTCGGGCTGACGTCCGGTTGTTTCAGTCATATCTGGTTGTTCGGTGTCTCTGTTGGATTCAGACGGATTAAGAACGTCGTCAGTTGTATTCTGAACCGCTGGGGCTAGACGCCGAAGAGACACGGTTTCGACTCTTTCGTCTGGATAAGCGATGTATGCAGTTCAGGAGGTCGATTTCTGCTAGCGGTGGATACTTGAATGAACTATCACCTCCTTGTAGCAGAACTGGACCAGGGGTCGTCAACCAAGATGGTAACGAGATCCCAAATGCTGAACGACGTGCCTATTGAAACACATTCGTGTGGAGTACAGTTAATGGCCGTACGTAACGGCGATCTAAGACTGTGTAGAGCATCAAGAAGTGCAGATTCCCAATGAGAAAGTGGAAGACAGATTTCAATGTCAAGCTTATTGTTCTCCAGAGGGTACCGTTGAGACGCTCAACCTGACCGTTACACTGTGGATTATAGGTCGATGTATGACTCAGCAACAACTTTCTCTGGAATAAAGCTAGTGATCTCAGATGACATGAACGATGAGCCTTTGTCGGAATGGATATAGGCTGGCATTCCGAATAAACATTTGTGTGAGACAGTCAATGGCAGCTGCTGAGGTTATGTCTACAAATGCAAATGGGGATCTGGAGAACTCGTCAATTATCTTGAGGGTGTGGTGATTGCGTGTGTGGCACGAGATATTTAACATTCAAACTCAGGTACTCAAAAGGTTGTGTTGCTTTAATGAGTCTACCAGAGGATTTTCAGATTCCTGGCTTGAGTTCGGTACACAACTTGCAGGAGGGAATACCGCGCTTGCTATCTTCGACGGAGTAGGGGAGATTCTTGCAACGCACAAAATGAAACATGCTGGTACTGCCCGGATAGCAATATGAGTTATGGAGTTCGTTTTTGCTCGCCATGGAAGCACACATGTTGCGCCACAGTGTATTGGTAACATGATTGTCCATGCCAGGTCGTTAGGTGACATCGTACTTGTACTTGGATAGCTCAATCCTCCAGCGTTGTATTTTATTGTTATTCACCGCCGCACATGAATGTAACTGAACGCTGATTCGTCATCGATTTGAGAAACGTTCAGAGTAGATAGTGCCGCCGTTTCTTGATGTATTCAACGATAGCATACGCCTCCTCGATGGCAGAATGATTCTTCTCGGTCGAATTGAGTGTCCTCGAGAAAAGGTCACCGGTCGATGGTTTTAGCTGAGGAGTGCAGCTATGACAACATCAGAGGCGTCCGTTTCAACAAACAAAGGCTCGTTATAATCTGTTGTAATTAGCACAGCATTTTCTAGCTCGTTTTTATGTCCTTGAAGGCTAGTTCCACGTCGGCAGTTGGGGGGAATGTTTTATTCTCAATCAGTTTGTTAATTTTGTCGGAAAACGAAGATATCTAATGTGCATATTATGCGAACATACTGATGACGCGTTGCATTTCTGTGGTACTACGCGGTAACTGACGGATAGGTTCCATGCGTTCAGGGTCGAGCCTTATGACACTCTTTGAAGCCTCATAACCTAGGAGGTAGGTAACTTTTGAAGTAGTGACGGTTTCGTTATCGTTAAGTGTGATTCCATACTTCTTCGTGACTTTTAAAAACGATTGGAGGTTAAGTTCGTGCTCCTCTTGGGTATTGCCACGGGCATACGTGCTTTCATGCTTTTCAGACTCAATGATATAGTTAATAGTTCGCTGGAAACATGCTACACCGTTTGTGACACCGAAGAGTATGCAACAAAACTGAAACAGGCCGACACAGGCTTCCAGTGCTGTAAAAGACTTGTCGGATGCAGAGATGGGATAGTAAGCAGACAAGAGGTCTAATGTAATGTGGACTTCGTAGTGCGAAAGTTCCTCAGTCATTTTTTTCCAGGCGTTGCAGAAGGTAAGCGGCCAGAAATGCGAATCGGCTGGTAATTTGGCTGTAGTCAACTACCATCCGGCTTTAGTGATTGACAATCTTGGTAACCAAAACTTGTGCTTCCCAGGAAGAAGTTGACGGCTTGATTGTGCCTTTTTGCAGTAAACAGTCAACTTAGACGCGAATGAATTCATCATCCGGTTGATGTCGTCTTGATTTGGTGTCAACAGGTTTGCAATCTTGGGATAAGTTGGCGAACAGTGACGATGATTCTACGTTTACTGCCGTTAGGCCGCAGATGATGGGTCCATCAAGATCCCCGCCGGATGAAATTTATATCTTGTGTAGATCTAGGAAATCATACCCGAGTATAACGTCGGTGCAGAGGTTTGGCTTCAATCCATTGTATAATGTATCTCTGTATCATCATCAGTGTTCAACGCTGATGCTTCGCTGCCGTAACATCTGCATCGGATAGAAACACAGAGGCAAACGCTCGTTCGACAGGATAGTCATGTGGATGCCATCGTGACAACTGAGAAAATTAGATAAATTTTCCAATTACATAGTTTCACGACGTTAGAACCAATGAAACTGCAGAACTTCCTGTATCGACCAGAGCACGGAGAGCGATGCCGTTGACTTCGACAGTTGTGATGGCAGGTGCCGGGTAGGTAGGGGCTGCTGCAACGAATAACGACGATAAAGTGGGCTTCGTTGTACAATTTGTATGGAACTTGGTGGTATTTTCTGAATGGCACACGCGGCGGAAGTGACCGCGTTTACCGCAAAGGTTACAAACGGCCTCGAGCTGGGCACTGAACGAGTGTGTCTATCAACCACAGAAATAAAAAGTTTGAACAGATTTTACGGAAGCAGTGGGCGGAATCGTAGAGCAGGATATACTAAAATGATTGCGACTGTTTGTGAGCCAACTCGAGGGATCTAGAAAGTTGATGTGCCTGGTCCAGAGTGAGTTCGCTCTGTGATAGAAGTTTTTCACGGACGGAGAGGATGCCAGACCGTTAATTATAGCATCACGCATGCATCATCTTGATGCTCAGTTGCACATACTGATTGAAACACGTAGTATTTGGCGAATGGTTTTTGGCTAATGAGGCAGCGGTGCTGCCAGGAGGGGCAGAGTTATGAAAATTGCCTTGGAATGTAGAATAGTTATCGAAAGTTTGCAACACCACCGAAACCGTATTCTACAATCCCGCATAGTCTACGGCACAGTAAAGATAGACAAGGGAGAGTTTAAGAAACCAATTCGCAACGATCGGTTTTGCTCGAGCGCTCAGGCATAACCTGGAAACGTAAACGAATCACCTGGATTTGTGGTCATAACTGAAACTTAACTGCCGAGATGACTCCTGTCGTTATCACACTCTAGGCACTGTTACGTGTTCTTGATTGGTGAGTACTTTTTTCTCTGAGGTTTTTTAGCCGGCATCGCAGTCAGTAACAAGAGATGCGCAGCACTGTTTCTTACTCATTAATCTGGTTGGGGCCCTCCAAACTATGCTAGCGCTTTGGGATGCGCTTGGGATCGGTGGGTGTCCAAGAAAGCACCAGAGCTTCATAACGATGCTGTCGGTTTCAGTGCCAAGCTGCAAGCTAGCCGAGCGACTGTTGATCAGCACCAATGTAAATTTTGTGATATCATCATCATCCTGGACAGTATGACATCAGTGTTCGACGCTGACACTTCGCTACCGTACAACTATGATTTATTTGCAAGTATTGTTATGAAGAAAAGGATAAAGGTGAACAGCGAAAGGTCTTCGTGCCACGTTACTACAACCTACACCTCCAGATACTCATTCAGGCAATCTGGGCAGGTACTGACAACCAGAACGCCATTGACATCGATTAGCAGCCATATCTTGCAGCGTCTCTAACCAGGATCAACGGGGATCACGCGGTCCCCATCCTGGAAGGCGAGTAGCATCGACAGCACCCAAACGTTTCGTAATCTCTTTCATACCGCCATACCAGGTCAAGGGTTGGCCACCTCTCTGCTTCCGCCATTCTGAACTGGGCACGGGAAACAGCTTTCTCTTGGGCAAACGATGGTTCGGCATACGCAATACATCCCCTCACCAACTCATCTTCTGGTGCTGGACACATTCTTCAATGGAAGTACCCGTTGCACAACCCAAAACTCGCTTTCTAACGGCCTCGTTACGGATTCGCCGACACCAACTCACATGAGCTATGGTTCTGAGACAACGATTGTCGAACACCTGAAGACGTCTCAGTTCTGCTGCTCGAACAGGCCAAGTCTCACAGCCATACAACAAAACATCTCTCAGTGTAGCCTGATACACACGTCTCTTGGGATTCAGGGATATACTGCTTTGATGCCATAGGTGTCTCAAATTGGCAAACGCGACCCGAGCCTTGTAGATTCGTGCATTGACCTCCTCTGTCACACTACTATCAGAACCAATGCAGCTTCCAAGATACGCTCCACAACTTTGAGTGCCTCTCTCTGGATTTTAAGTGACGTGTTCCGTGACTGATTGACTACGAGCATGACTTTACACCTTGTGGGTTCAAAGTACATACCAAAGGAGGGATGACTGTGGCCAGTTCTTCCAAAAACACCTGCGCCTTCTCCTCTTCGAAGAAGAAAATGATATCATCTTGTGACAACTTCGACTTGGCAGCAAGTGGTAGATTCAAAGATCCGCTAACTGTTTTTCCAACTGCGACTGCGGGACCCCTCTTTGTACTGTCGACAAAAGTAAACAATTTTGAGGCCGTACGACGGCTCATATCTCTCCGTGACCTATTGACCGATGCCATTGTGACACTTGTAGAGGTTCAACCAACACAATGTTATGGCTAACCAGGTTAGTAACATGTGCGGCGGCCCAACCTGACAACGAATGTGATAAAAAAAATTGAGTCAGTGAATCCAGCTATAAATCACTTTGGTTGCATAATGAACGAAAGGGAACATGACGACTGAAATACTGCCAAGTTTCCTCTCCCTAAGCAGACACTAGCACAAAGTAGGAGTCAGTAACCATTTGGTTAATTCAATGGTCCTGTAAGTAATTCCTTGATGTGTTTTTACTGCTATCCCCGTTTCGCCCGCATGCACCTTCAGTAGTGTTGCTATCCAGGTGTTAGTTGTACGGCAGTGAAGCATCAGTGTCAACACTGATGTTGCTGTCTTTGATGATGATGATGGTGTTAGTTGTACGTGTGGGTCCCTGGTTCATAGGTTGCGCTGGTTGGGACATGTACTCCGCATGCCAGAAGACCGTCTGTCCCGCAGAGCTCTTTTCGCCCAGCCCTGTGCTGAGTGGAAGCGACCGAGAGGTGGACAGTGTATGACCTGGCAACGAAGTACGAAAGCGCTAACCGGTAAACTTAGTCAGGTGGGCAACTGCCGCCTCCCTGGATGGGGACCCCGGGACTCAAATCACCAGTGGTTAACGACACTGGCAGAAATGACCCAATCGCGCAGTCAGTGGCGCTCGTGCATCAGAGCTATCGCCTTCAATGCCTAACTACTCAATTTCCGAACAAACCGAACATACATTCGCCTCTAAGGCTTCGTTGTACGTTCCACATTCCCGTTTTCCGGTGATCGAAACTGTAGCAGCTGGAACCAATGTGCCTATGGTACACGGTTTATAGCTGATAAATTGAATTGAATTGAACTGTGGGTCCCTGGAGCCTGTTTGCATTAGTACGCAACTGATCACGTCACACTACTTTCCATATAGGAAAGCCTTCTTCCTGAAGATCCACCTCTTTGCTACTGGACATGTGATTGTCAGAAGTGTATGACAGGTTTGTCCGAAATATTCGATACCATTGAAAGAGGGGTTTACAGTTTCCATGTAGCCAGTGGCTTATAAAATTGCGTATTGCTGCAGACTTCCTCTACGATACTTTTCCGTTATTCAATGCGCCTATGTGTTTGCCATCTTAACGACTTTCAGATCAAAGCCACTCCTGAGCAAGTCAAGGCCTTCAGTGAAAACTTGACCAAGTTGGGTGACGTTTACGTAAACGACGCATTTGGTACAGCTCACAGAGCTCACGCGTGAGTTGTTGTTGGAATTTACCGAATAAAAGCTGATTTAGATTTCGACCGCGCTCAGTTCGATGGTTTAGTTTGACATTTTCCAGTCCTGCGGAATTGGGCAGTTTACTTTCGCTGTAAAAACAAGCTGTTCTTTGAACTTTTTTGGGGAACAGCTTGGTACTTCTCAGTATACCTGGTACATTTTTAGATTTTTTCCCGTCAGTTGTCACACGTAGATTGTGATAATGTGGAAGGAATAGGGCGTCAGCTAAGCCGCTTTTGTAGTCTTATTCGTACTGTGATCTGGTTTGATTGTTGCACTGTGTTGGGCTTGTGGATATGGTCTTAAATCTTTGGCCGGTTTTCACAGCCTATCCTTTATTCAACCTGACTAAGCAAAGAATCGCTCGCCTGATTGACCGTTCAAACAAGAGCTCATACAACCAGGGACCCTGTTGATCTAACTGTGTACGACAAAACGAATACTGTATCTCTGTGTTTCTATCCTCAGTTCCATGGTTGGCTGCAAGCTTCCGCAAAGGGCATGTGGGTTTCTCATGGACAAGGAATTGACCTACTTTGCCAAAGCTCTGGATCAGCCTCAGCATCCTTTCTTGGCGATCATTGGTGGGTACGTCTCGCTGCAAATGTTTTTTTTACACTTGAACTGTGCTCTGTCCACGTATCTCCATATTTTTGGCAGTAATGTCCCCGTCCATTTTTACTATTCTCTACATAAATGGCCGTACAGCAGCGAAGCACTGCTGTTGCACACACTGATGACGATGGTGATAAATGTTTCCGCCTCACTTTTGCCTAGGCATCCTACGCGTTCGGTTTTCGATATTCGGTGTCGCATCCTTCCTAAGATGATGTGGCGTCCACTGCTCGCATTTTTGGTGTGATGGTCTTCGCTCAATGTCTTGTTCCTAATTCTCGGTAATTGAATTCATGCTGAGGGCATCGCTGGTGCACTAATTCCCATGTTCCTCCACGATTCTGTCCATCTTATTCTATCTTAGTAGACAGCAGTGGCTCGGGGTTTTCTCGGAGCCCAACGATCCTTCAAGTAGTGTGAATGTGAAAAACGTAACTTGGAGCCTTTAGTACGAACATGCCATCTGAATTTATAACATGTGTGTGCAGCTCTTGGTCGCTGTGTGTGAAATGAATGCTGCCAAATTTTATCTTATCAGTGACCAGCAAATTTCATATCCCAGCTGTTTTGCTTTCTGCGAGATCCCTTTTCGCCCAACCATGTGCGCAATATGAACAGTCATGACCCGTTAGCGAAGTATGAAAGGCATAACCAGCAGCGTCGGTAGCTGCCTTCTAGGATGGAGACTTCTTGGCGAGACTCAGTCACACACTTATGTACTATTGTGGATGACCCTCCCTAACATAAGAGAGACCATGGTAACCACCGGATTCATCCTTGAAAAATTTCAGCTATTGCATCCTGCACCTGGTCATTCCTCTCATTCTCCACATCGGTGGACGAAAATGTTGCCTCTATAACCGGTGTACAACGTTTGCGCAGTTGGTAACCTCAGACTGTTAGTTAAATGTGGCTGTAGTCAACCTGAAAACCGAGTTGACCTTTACTTGCGATTGGATTAAATATATTTGTGGTTACAGACTAAGTTTACGATATAGCTTTTCTCAGGGAAGTATCTCATTTATGTTTTCAAATAGAAGTGTGAAATTCGAGACAGCCGGTTTTCAGGAAGTTTCAGCTTCTGAAAAATGAGATTGGAAATTCTGGGCTTCGCGTTTGTGCTTCCTGGTTGGACGTAAGAATCCATTCTCAATCCAACGTTGCCAAAGTTACGAGGTCCGCTTCACTTTGGTTGACAAAACCAATTCATCATGAAACACCGGTTCAATCTGTCCTAAAGGGAACCTGAAGATCATTCGATGGACACCTGGAGATAGATCAACGTTTAGACAGAGAGAGAGAGAGAGAGAAGTCCGAATATAAGTAATAATAATCGATCAGCTGTAGAACCTTTTCGGTGCCTAGCTGTCATGCCAGTCGAAGGAAGCACAGGTCTGCGATACTGCGAGGTCGCCCAAATCTGGACAGGAACAGTCGAGATACCGGGATTGGGTTCGAACCACGGATTTTTGGGTTCGCGCCTTCATCAGTGAGCCATCTCGAGCTTTCCGGACGCCTGGTTTTCAATAAATAAATAAATAAATAAATAGCCTCCTTTGATCGCTTTATCGGTGATGAAACCTCTCTTTAATAGAACCACAAAGCTGAATACGTAGCTCGTAGATATTAGCCAATGGCTACACTGCGCAGCTGTCCACCTCTGCTTATTACCTAATCGACGAACGCAACCGCAGATATTACTTGCTTGTGGTTATTACTGGGAGTAGCCACTTCAGTATTGTTTCTTGTCTTCAGGGCTCCCAACTCTGCATTCTTGTGGTTGTGGGAAACCAAACCTATTGTTGTTGATGAGCGTAATGATTTGTGTAACCTCGTGATATGAAGCCTTATTAAGTAGTTCGGGAACGGGGTGTATTAGTGCTGTTTGTGTTCAGCCTCATCTGCCTCATCAACCGTTGGTTTCCATTCTTGGTCATGAACTTCACGTGATTCTACCCGAAAATACCTCTCCTTTCATCACTTTCCGTTTCACAGAGCTAAAGTCAGTGACAAAATTCAACTGATCAAGAACATGTTGGACAAAGTGGACGAACTGATTATAACAGGAGGCATGGCTTTCACTTTCCTCAAGAAACTCCACAATATGAAGGTACTTTAAAGGATGCCAAGTTTTACCCTATATACCCCTCCAGCAACCTGCTTAGCATACCTTTTCACATATTGGTTTTGAACCTAGC
Source organism: Clonorchis sinensis (assembly GCA_003604175.2). Lineage (NCBI taxonomy): Eukaryota > Metazoa > Platyhelminthes > Trematoda > Opisthorchiida > Opisthorchiidae > Clonorchis > Clonorchis sinensis. The sequence goes on from CM030370.1 coordinate 161,458,749, forward strand.
ATTTATTTTTGTTAGAGTTGTTAAAGATACGTCCCGAGGCACATCTTCGGGTTCATGCTAAGCCTACTTGATCTTCTCACTTTAGTGGCATCTCCCAGCCTAGAAAAACTGGCTCATTGGTAATCCGTCCTTGGGAGGTATTTGGATGAAACTGTACCATCCCAAAGCACAAAAACCCCAACTGGATAGGCCACCCTTCGCTGTGATGGTTTACTGATATTTTTACGTGGCTGAATCAAAATGTCAGTATGTAGGGGAGCAGACCAAGGAGTACCGATTCGCCAGAAAAATTCTTTTTGACAATTCGAGGCTCCTACTGTACCCTAGCTTCTTTGTGCATTGGTACATGGATTTCTATCATTTTCCTTGTCAGTGCTTGCATTCCTCTCATCGATTCCCGGTGAGGAATAGTGTTTCATTATCCATCTGGCTTCGATTTCCAGTTAAACTGCCCCACTTCTCTGGTTGGTTTGAACCCGAAACCAATGTACGGCCGGAGTTAAACACAGTGAGACTATCGCTTTGTTCATGTAGTCCTTACTCTCCGGTCAAGTCTCACTTGAAGGACTAATTGCATCGTGTTGACTGATTTAAACCGTTTTGTTCGGGAACGTTCAAATGCATGAACGAAGCCATCCTGTCCAGTTCCGTTTGGTTTTTCCCAGCGGATTAGCCGCTCGAGGTGGTAATTTTTTGGGTAACAACTGAACAGAATCCCAACTCAACCGGAGATCCTCTACAAGGATCCGGAGAGTTAGGAATAACACCTAACTACTTTCAAGTAATGACGGTAAATTTCCTCTCATGATTATGAATGAGAAACTACTTTGATATAAGACAAACCTTATCGTGAACGAAGAGCTGAAAATACAAGATACCCCCTTCCCTGACGAGAGGACATCACGGAGAAGGAGGTTTCCGGATTTCCTAGTGGCGTGCATGTTTGAAGGAGGGATCTTACGCGATTTTCTGGCTCACTGGGAAAGTCACCGTAGATTTTTCGGAGGAGTAACCTTTCTTCGGGACGGGTATCTCATGGATCGCCAATTCAGTATTTTGGATAGTTCACTATACTAGTAAACTCAAGGAGGGTTCCTTTGTGGGCAGCAGTTTACCCATCACATTCTTCCCCCAGATTCACGATTTTCATGAACCCCAGAATGGTTAGCGAGATGTGATCACTTGTTACTAAAAGAACTTCTAATAATTACAGTTGACTTCATTGTATTAGTCTACCTCTTCCTAGATCATTTGTTTTTCGATGGTTCTCAATCGGGCCTTGCTAGTTCGCACGAAAATCACTCTCTTACTTTGCTCCAGATGACCAGGGCTGACGACCGCTGCACGGGTTTGTTTGCATGTCTACTTGGTAGGCACACTTGGGAAAGCCCTTTAAGATGTTCATGCATGATTAGTTTCTAATAAGCCGTTTGTGGTTAGTTTCAGAAACATTTTTTATCGTTCATCCCAGGAAACATTTTGACATTCTTTGGGGTGTTTTGTCGTGGGTCAGAGTACCATGCATAGTCCATGGTGCACTAATGATGCCGTTTGGATGTTTGATGAAACTTGCGGACCAGTTTTGGCGCGCGATGAACAAATTAACCTTTTAGCTATATGTAGGTAGTATGATTGTACAGCACTCCTCCCAATACTACTCAATACTACTTCCATCCATTCTCCAGATTGGAAAGAGTCTTTACGATGAACCCGGGGCTGCAATTGTCGACGAAGTGATGCAGTTGGCCAAATCCAAGAACGTTAAGATTCATCTACCTGTTGATTTCATAACCGGGGACAAGTTTGCGGAGGATGCCAATACTGGCACTGCCACGGTCGAGTCTGGCATACCGGACACGCATATGGTACGTCCAATTGAACCTTCATGCTCGTGTCCCTTCTGACGCCCTGAAATTCGGTCCAGTTTGACCTCTTCCTGTACATGGTTTCAGGGCTTGGATTGTGGTCCGAAAACCATGGAAGAGTTCTGCAAGGTAATTAGTCGAGCAAAAACCATTGTTTGGAACGGTCCAATGGGTGTGTTCGAAATGGAGAAGTTTGCTGGCGGTACGAAGGCAGCAATGGATGCAGTGGTGGCTGCTACAACCAAGGGTTGTACGACAATTATTGGTAAGTTGACCGTAATATGCATTTCACTATCTCTCTGCTAGGTCGATAACAACAATACTCATCCTGGTTTGCCTCCCCAGTGTATTATTCTTTGCCCATTTATCTGCTAAGTTGAACTGGTTGAATTGCTATCAGGCAGTGACCTGCCAACGAACCTGGTCAAATTTGCGTTACGATCTCTTCTGAGGGGGGGGGGCGGGGAGAAATAGATAAGCGACCGGAAACACATGTCCCGGTGACGTTCTTACTCAAGGCCTACCCAGAATGGCCATTTTCAAAACGTTGGACACTTGCGTATTCTTTTGTCCTGAACTTATCCTCTTCGGTACGCGGTCATCCCGGCTCCTTTTCTCCCGTCGCCGGTTATTAATAGACTGAAACGGTGCATTGCATATGGTTTTTTGTTTATTCTCATACAGAAGCATCGTCTGCTCTGGTGGAACTTTGTTAAAGAGCTTGTTATGTGCCAGTTTTTTTAAGTTATTCTAAGTATGTATATGGTCAAAAAATCAAAAATCAAATCAATCGTTCAGCTGTAACACCCTCTCGGTGCCTAGCTGCCATGCCACCCAAAGGAAGCACGAGGGCTGGGATACTGTCAGGTTGCCCAAGCCTAGACAGGGGAAGTCGAGTGGCAGAGGTAGGGCTCGAACCACGGACCCTCCGGTCAGTAAATTCGCGCTCTAACCACTTGAGCCATCTCGTCCCCCATGTATATGGTCCAACAAGCAATGCAATATCTGCAAGTATAGGTTTTCTCAAAACCATGGTTTCGCCGTCCAGAGTCCCGCTGTTGTTTTTACTGTCTGTTTTTCTATCACTTTTCACGTCATTCGAGAATATGGTATTCGGGTGAAGCAGATCTGTTTTTAGTTTTTGACTTTTCGTTATATTTCTTTTTGGCCCATCATTTGCACGACATCAGAATTCGTCTGCCGTTTTATTCGAGGAACCGTTGAACTTTGTGCGTGACTGAAAATAGTAAAACAACGTCTGCTTACCGAGGTTTAGTTTGCGCAGCTCCACAAGAGCAGCACAATTAAGAAAGAACCGGAAGGCTCATCTTTGTTGCCAGTGCGTATAACGGGACCTCATTCCAAACACTAGTGTTGCTCATCTTTACACCCCCACAATGGACACGGGGTCAGGAAGTTGTCCTGTGTGTGAAGTAACTCTAGTAAACCAGTGGAATTATAATGCGTTATCAAAGCGCTGTTACTTTCATCTCCGGACAACGAAAGGGACAAACTCAAAATCATAGCCATTCAGCGCACGTGACGTGGCCGGTATTGAATAGCAGTACCGTAGCTCAACAATATCCAATTTCCATATTATCTTGGTTTTTCTCACCACTCTATTCTATAAAAAACTTCAGGTTTGATTACTTGAGCTTGGTACCCCGACCTATCTTAGGGAAGCTTTTTGTTCAGATGTTCGGTTGTTCTTCGCTATGGTAGTTCACCGTAGTGCGATCCGGCTTATGTAGTTAGAACAGTGTTCACTTGGGCTTGCTGTAGAATTATGACATCCACCGTCCATCCAGTACTATATCTAGGTGTGCAATCAGCTCTTTTCAGCTTGAATTACTCGAATTAAGTTACATACGGGCTGCTTGGAAGCTCGCATTGATATATAGTCCAGCATAATAGTTTTACCACCAGTTGTGCAATCTCTAAAGATGTTAACCGAACGCCATTGGGTTAGTAATGGTATGGCGTTAATCGCTCTTTGGATAGTGTGGTTTGTACTGAAACTCTATTTTGAGCTTTGACTCAGTATCGATATTGTTTGGAGCTAGTCACGCTGATTAGCGATAAGTTTCTTTCGTCTTCTGTAACTTCCAAAGCAATCGTGACTTAACCTTCGAACGCAGCTGCAGGTCCTCTAAATCTGTGAACCCTTTTCGAGGTCCGTCGGTGGTTTTCACTAATGCTATTGATAGACTTCTAGGCCTGATGCTTCTCAAGCGGACTTTGCTTATATTCAAGATCTACCTTTGGTCCCCGTGACCCCGCCTGTGCTTGGCTGGAGACGTTGCAAGAAATGGCGGCTAATCGATGTCAGTGGCGTTCATGCTGTCAGTTTCTTTCCAGATTGTCTGATTGAGCGGTTGGAGGTGTAGGCACCTCAGAATGCTTGACATAGGCCAGCACTAGGTCCCTTCCCTCATCCACTCTTTTTCTCTTCTTTTCACTCTAGGGCTTTTTATATATAATTATATATATATATGCATATGAAACTAGACGAACTTCATGGTTGTACGGCAGTGAAGCATCAGTGTCAACACTGATGTTGCTGTCTTTGATGATGATGATGATGATTTGTAGTTTTTCGACCGCCATTGAAACAGTGTTCCAGTGCTTACGTAATAGCTAGACTTCCTGTCACCACGATTTCGTATTTTCTATGGGCATTACCTGAAGTTTACCCTATGGCCCTGAATAATCTGAGGACTGCGTGTGAGTAGTCATGCTCATCATAGACGCCATTATCCGTGCTAACCTTTGTACACTAGTGGGCCTACTATCAGAATGCTCGACCATAAACAGGAGTGTGATTTCGACCGCCAACCTAAGGCAACGCACAACACAATAACATAAGTTTTCAGGGAATAAGCGTGCATCTTCCAGCCCCCAATTTTGAACCCTATCCGCCTGGCACGGAGGACTGCAGATGTCCGGTTGACACCTCCAGCGTAGCTCATTGGGCGGCAGCGATATACGGACTACCGCATTTTGATGGATGCCGTAATCTGCCTAAGACTTACATGCTGAGATAGTTCACTTCATAATTACTGAAACGTTGGGCCCAACCAGACTAGCCGTCATCGGACGATTACATTGCTTCCCCAGTTTGTCTTCTCCCCCGAACACGGACTTGATCTCTAAAGAGTTCATTTCTTCCCGGTGTTACAAAAATTCGCCACTGGATTATGATGCAGAATACCCTCTTTAGACACTGTCTTAACTCTGGTGCCTCCTTTATCGGCATGGCAGCTATGCATCGAAAGGTTGTTACAACTGAACGGTTATTATTTTATTCTTTGCTCACGCTCACACGCAACTTTTTAGTCTTTTGTTGGTCAGAATTACGGAAATTCTACCTAGAAACAGGATATCTAACTGACCTGAGTCAAAATCGCTTTTCTGCTTACGGCGAAATTCCGTCGTGTTACCCACACCTAAATGACTTTCTGATCTGTAAAAGTTACCATGTTACCATGTTCCTACCGGATCTCTTTTTTGATCAGGTGGTGGTGACACAGCTACCTGCTGTGCAAAATGGAAAACAGAGGACAAGGTCAGTCACGTGAGCACTGGAGGAGGGGCTAGCTTGGAGCTGCTTGAAGGTGAGTCGCCTACTCAGAATGCGATATTTTTCCGCTCCCTCGAGCACGATTTTCACTTCCCATGTCTTACGCGGTGCACACTGACCTTTAGCTGCCTCAGCAAGTTCTATGAGACCCATTGACTTAGTTATTCTTTTCAATCCTCATCTTGCTGGATTTATGGTTGCTGAGCACTCCCAATGGGAAAAGACCGCTGCCTTTACATCTATCTCTTAAAAGGGGCTCTACTATTGTCGTCTATTTTTGAAGAGTACAACCACAAACATAAAAATGCGAGTGACAGATGCAAAATAATCAACTAGAGAACATAAAAAGGGAGAAACGCCCCCGGACGGAGGTGTGCCATCAATACTTTTTGAGTCAGGCGATATGATCTCCAAGGTTGGTAAGAATGTTTGGCATGGAAACCTGAACACATGAAGGAAGGACTAATCATTCTGAATGCCTTTAAAGGCGCAGCAAGAGCTAGCACCGTCAAGACTGGCACATCAGACACAGGGTATTCATCATTCAGGGTCAAGTGTTAAAGTCATTCACGTAAAGCAACACTCACCACCATGCACCGCGCAGATAGGTGTCGTAAGTACATAAGAAGTCCTAAATGGTGGGCAAACACGAGTCACAGACTGTCACCCTAGGAAGCCCCAGTCCAAGAACAGCCTTCGGCGGGTGAGGGAAGCAGACATTCCGACATGACTCATTCCTGTATGAAGTGTATGTATCACCGTTTTTTGAACCAAGGAATCAACAGCACAATCGATTGCACGTAGTGCTGAGTTGCTAGCGAGGAAACACTCGTCAACACCATACTTCTGCTTCTCATTCCATACAAGCATTTCGAGTCTATCTGAGGCTATGATTGCGCCTATCACCGTTGCCTGGTGCTCCTGAACGTCCAAATTGGTGCTCTCAAATCCTCGAAAACGGTGTACCCCAAACGATAGCTTCCGATTATGACGTGAACATCGAGCACAGTGTGTGATCCAGTTAGGCTGCAGAATGTGCAACACAGTCGCCGGTTGGCCATAGGTTTTACGATAGGATCATCTTGTCACCATGACCGGGAGTCTCTAACTCCAGTCTTCAGCAGGTTGCCCGATGAGAAACGCGTTCTGGGAACACACGACGTCGATTCGAAAGAAGCGAAGCGACCAACCCTCGCCCTAAGCAGCAGAGTTCACACAGGTGTTCCCTCCTGAGGTGGACCTTTACATACGGTAACAGGTCTATCTAGAGACAAATGAACAAGCTTATCAAACGCAGGATCACGAACCACATTGTGCAACGTTTGGCACCACGTAGACAACAAATTTTCCATACGCGCTTTCCATTTTATCGGAATGGTTGAACTCAGACTTGGGATACCGAGTCTCGTGTGTTGTTTCCCGGCGTGGATGTAATCGATTGGGGGTGTTCTTTAGTCGTAGTCAGCCACGGATAGACAACCTGATACAATTGTCCAATCTTATGAGGGTATTACGGTGGGCTTGGTCGAGCGCCAGCGAATGTGTGAGCCTCGGTATTCTCCATTCAACGGAGTATTGACTAGTTGCAGCAGCTGCTGTCAGTGGTTGCAGACCACCACCACTTTCATCTTGCGAGTGTTGATAGTCAGACTGGTCCGTCCCACCTCAGCCTCTTAAGGCAAGCCTGACTTTCCACACTTACGAACCAGTCGTTTTCAAGCAGCCACTAGGTACCCCAGTTGCAGGAACTTCATGCATTCCCACGATGAACAATATTGCCTCACCTCTCTGCGGCAGTGAACCTCTGATGGTGAAACTGTCACAGCATTTTCTAAGGACTGTGCAGTTTATGGAACTAGGAGTTACGGTGCTCTGAACACCTCGGCAGATATGGCAATTATCCTGCGAAGCGGAATCATAAGCTTTCAAGATGTCAACGAAACTTCAATATGAGATTAGAAGCAGTCTCTACGGAGTGACAATGCAAAACATGTAACAGCGAGGTAGCTTCCAAACCATTGTCTTGGTTTTGAGATTCAAACTGGGGTGAAGACAGTTGCAATCTAGGACTCAATGAGCACTTAATGAAAGCGTCGAACAAGAACGGATGACACAGGTCTCAGTTTGTCTAGTGAAGTCGGATTTGGAACCTTCGGAACTCGAGTAACCCGAACACGATAAATGCGGTAGACAATCCTCCAGATGATAACAGAAAGTAGCAATACTTGGTAAAAGTATTCACGTTGAATCAATGAGCATTATGGGCGCGGACTTTCCCAGACCTGGAGAGATATTGGCCTTCAAGCGGATCTTAGGGCCAACTTCCTTGTGATTAGCTCGATCAAACTCCAATCCGATGATGGTGCTGCGCGACTTGATTGGCTATCCATGTGTTTCAGCTCAGAGGGCTCATGTATCCAGTACTATTCGGTGTCCTAAAATAGGCTGCATTTTCCTTCCACAACTGAGTCGGGAACGTGGGAAGCATGGTCAACCGATGACGTAGTCGTGAGCTATGTGGGCCTTGATTGCACCATTTAGCAAGATGTCGTTTAGCGAGTTGAAGACCTGGCAACAGTCCTCGTTTGCAATTGGGAACACTTCCTGATGGCACAACATGTCGCAGTCTATAGTTCCTGTCGACAAAAGGGTTGAGGCTCTATGGTTGCTTTTTAATGTCACTCTCTGTAATCCTATTTTTCAGCTCTCATTTGTTTTCGCCATCCTCTTTTGTTCGTGTTCGTCCATCTGCCATTTTACCGCACCATATAACCTATTCCTTTCTTTTTCAGGCAAGCAACTACCAGGTATTCTCGCCCTGAGTGACGCATAATCGCCACAGCTATCGGGGCTAATGACTGGCATCTAGTCACAATTGTACCGTAGCGTTTCCCTGTTACTTATGTTATTGTCTTTATTTGCACCAAAACATGCTTCTTCGTTCGTTAATGTCTGATTTGGAGTGAGAAACAGAAGCTTCATCGAACTGTGAGGAGTGTGGTAGAATCAGTCCCGCTTCCGGTCTATTCTACGGTTCCGAACAACCAGAGGGACATCACCGAACATCTTGTCTGCCAGCATCAGACGCGTCAAAGCTGACCAAAATACTCTGTATGTGATGGAATGCTTACATAACCTCCGCCACGTAGTTTTTCACGCAAATAAACTTATCCACTGAGGGAACCATTCCAAGGTCAGTCTACCTTCTGTTTGGTTCCATTCACAAAAACCAAAATGCAAATCAGCATACTGCTCCCGAAAAGAATGTAATTCTACAAATAGAGCCGACTGGATACTTTGGACTCAGACAAGCACCTGAGGGGTCCATTTTGTGGCCCCAATGTCTATGACAGTTGGCTCAACTTGGGAAGTGCTCCAAACGGGCTGAAAATTTAGGACAGACTGCCCAATAACTGTGGTACTCAAGTGTGGGTTATCTAACAAATAAAACCCTACGAGGATAGGTTACCCGAAACAGTAATCTGACTGCCGGTGAAGTCAGATTGTTTGAATAAGTCCACGGTTGGTTAATCATAGAAAAAAGACCAGTTGTGCAAAATTTCCGGTATGGCTGTGAGGTCAACAGCCCCAAACTGCTTATCAAAAGGTCATTTTGTCGACCGTTCTACGTGCTACTAGTGGGTGTCAATGTGGACTGTTCTTCAAGGTCTGGCCACAGATCATTTTTTATTTTCCCTATTGCTACATCATTACAGAAAGCAAACTCAAGGGGAAAACATGACGCGTTTGAGATTTATCTCATGACTATACGGAAAAACTTCCCCTCAAACTGTAGCAGATATACGCCGCGTTTTTACCCGGACACTATGGTCAACGCTAGGTGAACCCAATTCAGTTGCTTGAATGAGTTCCTTGCAGTTGATTGCCCGCCTCCGTATGGAAATGTTCTTCATCTGTTGTCCCATCAGTAAAAGACCTTGAATATGTTTTTCCAACAATCGAGCAATAAAATGTGCGTTTTCCGGGGGGTATTGTGGGTTGCACCAGGACTTTAATCCTCCACATCATTATGAGAATGAACGTCATTGTTTGCCACCCTTGTTGTCGATTGTGCTGACCGTGCCACTTCGACTAACCCATGATTGAAGTTTGAGCTTATTATGCGCTGCTCGCACAAATGTTTATTAGACGCACTCGACCCGGAGTGTCGACTACAACTGATTAACACGTCTGATTTTCCATAGTCACTCTTCAAAGTTCGGGTGAATTGGTTACTCCGTTTGTGAGTGGGACAACTGCCTTATCATTGACGGCAACACTGATGCTTCAGTACCACAGAACCATTACAGTTTATTTCAATAAAGCCTCATAGTCGAAAGAGATAGGGAAGGGCGGGGTATGAGGCTGGCCTACCACACTCATCCGAGGTGCTTACACCTCCAGGACTCAGTCAAACAGTCTGAACAGAAACAGATAGCATGAACACCACTGATACCGGTTAGCCACCATATCTCCAGCCAATCACAGCGAGGGTCACGTGGACCACATCCTGGAAGGCAAACAGCACCCAAACCTTGTAATATCCTTTATTCCCTCCTACCATGTCAAATTTTGTCCACGTCTAGATTTTTGTCGCTCAGAATTAGGCACGGAAAACAGCGCTCATCCCTGCATGCGTAGCACGGCCTAGCCACCTTGGGGAAGTACCCTCTGCTTCACGAAAGACCCATCTCCTGATCACTGGGAGTTCGCCGATTCCAGCTGTATTTCTGAGACGTCACTGGTCAAAGACCTGATTTCCAGAATTGGGAGTCATCCACATTATACCCGCGATTTTACTTCTGGCATTTGTTAGTCGTACCCTGTACAGACCAAGTAATACCTCTCTTTAGTTCCGTTCAGTTTATCAGCTTTAAACCATGTACGAAAGATACATTGGTTCCAGCTACTGCAGTTTCGGTCATCGGGAAAATGGGAGAGCCTGGGAGATAGTCAAGCATTGGGGGCGATGGCACGATCTGTCAGTGTGGAAAATGGCAGCTACCCATTGAAGGTGATGGCTCTGATGCGCCATCGCTACTGACTGTGTGACTGAGCCATGTCTGCCAATGTTGTTAACCATTGATGAGTTGAGTCCCTGGGTCCGCATCCCGGAAGGTGGCGGTTGTCGGTTAGCATTTTCATATTTCGTTGTCCACTTCTCGGTCACTTCCACTCAGCACAGGGTTGGGCGGAAAAAGCCCTGCGAGGCAAACGGTCCTCTGGCTTATAGGTTATGTCCTAACTAGTGTGATCTATGAGGTCTGGGATCCTCATTCATCGCGAGAGCCTTCCCAAAAATCATCTAGTGTTCCTGAGTATTGTTAATCCGGTGTTCCTATGAGACCCTAGAAATGCTTCGGAGACACCGATGCTCAAACACCGACAGCCTCCGTATATCCTATGAATGTAGAGGCAACATTTGCCGTCCATGAAGCAGTATGGATCGCACCGCCGCGGTATATACTCTACCCTTGTAGGAGGTAGGAATAAGCTGTCTTGGCTTTCCCGATTCGAGAACTAATGTCATTTCCAGTAATTCCAGCGGAACTTATGCAACTGTCAGGTAAACAGATTTATCTACCACCTCTATTGGCAGTATGCAAGTCCGGAGTCTGGGCTTGATCCCACAGCTTTTTAGTAGCACCTTACACTTTGCATGTGTAAAGGGCATGCCAAAACGTGCGGCAGAATAATTTAGGTTATTTATAACGGATCCGAACCAAGGAGGGTGAGATCCTCCGCGTACTCATTGTCTGTGAATGGACGCCTCGAGAGCGTTTCGATCCACGAGGTTCCAGAGGAATTTCAAGCAGCGTGTCAGCAAAATTGAATGGTGAAAAATGGTGATAGAGGACAGCCTTGTCTTGCACCAGTGGAGGGGTAAACTCAGACGGAAGCTTGCGTATACTCGTGCGCGTCTACAGGAGTTCGCATACAATGTCCTCATAAGGGGTACACATTTGGAAGGGACACGTTTAAATACCAGACATCGCTGAAGTTCCTGACACGACGGAGTCAAAAGCAGCCTTTAGATAAAGAAAAACGAATTACGTGGGACGTTGGGAAGGGTGGCACTGTTCAAGAACTTGTCTCAAGGTAATACAATCGATGCATCTTCGGCCAGGACGAAACCCAGCTTGCTTCTCACGACAGTCGATCAACCTGCGCAAAATAATAATGCCAGTAGTAACCTTTGATTCCGTGGCTACCAGGCTGATTCCACCATTGTTTTCGTATGACGTTCTTGCGCCTTTTTTAAGCCTGGGATTACGGGCAATGCGCTGTATTCCACTGGTATTCTGTCCTCGCCCCAAATCATCCACAGTAGGGTTGTCAGCCAGAGCTTCACTTTTGAAAAGTGCGGGGTGTACATGGTTGCAGACAGGTCTTATACAACTTTCAATCTACACAAAAGCCTTGCTTGCTGTAGTTCCTCTGAATTCCGAGGACTGTTGCCTTGAAGCAGAGCTGGATTTCATGAGGTCTGTGCGGATTGTTTCAGCGTTCGGCTGGAAGGACTAAGCGATTTTTCTAGTGCGCTGACAAAAAAAACGAAGAATGACATAACTCTGAGTTCGAAATAACAGCCAGTCGGTAGATCCTCGCAATAGGGTTGGTGTGTGGCTATTGGGTAGATGCGACTCGGCTACACACATTGGTGGAAGAATTATCAAAAACCTATCCAAAATAATTGAGCGCTCTGGGGAAAGCCAAGTCCACTTTCCACAAATCCGTTTGGACATGGATCTTCTAAATCTTCAGAGAGGACAATCCAATTTGTTTTAGCCGTTAAACTCATCATAGCAGGAGTCACGAATTACTGAGGGAGCTTTTCACGACTGCAATACACTGGAAAGCTTTATGGTGGCGGTCGAAGTGGTTAAAAAGAGACCATTTTGGAAAAGAATCACTCAGAAGTATTACTCGATATGTACACGGCAGTGGTCTGGAGTAGTTCGTTAAAACAACACGTAATCACCCAGCCAGGATGTTCATTTTTCCAGTCCAGTCATTCGTGAGACAATTTGCAGCTCCCTGTTGTGGATTTCATGCCTGTTTGCGTCGGGCCACCAACGCATCAGTCTAGCCAGTCATCTCATTTTCTCTACCCACATATCTCGGAAATATGGTACACCAAAGACTTCTTTTCTCAACGACGGAATCTCCAGCTTTTCGCTCTGACGCAGGAGACCATCCGGTTGAATATTTTTCTCCGGAAATGAAAAAAAACGGAGTATAGGGATCCGGTCTTTGCGGTGTTGGACGGACGACTCCGCAGTTACTTTCGAACTTCATGGACCGTATCAGATCTGGATATAGGAGCAGCCTTAGGCTCCAAAGAAATGATATTCTACGTATGATGGCTGGGAATATCTCACTAAGAACAAACAGCTTGTAATAGCCCCTTACTGGGTTAGTACCGCTGCAGTTGGGTTGGAGACGGGTGGAATAGGGACATACTGGATCGTAGCAGTCATTCCTCTCAAATTATCATGAATGATGGTTATGCGTTTACTGAGGGCCACGTGAGAGATATGGTAAAAAGTTGGCTAAGTAAACCCCACGGAGTGTTGATGGTTGTTATTTACTTGAATCCTCATCTCACGAAACTTTTAGGTAAGCACTGATCAAATCTCTATATGGTAATTTGCTCAGTCTGTTTGCATGAAATCCGATCATTCTGTTGTGAAGAATTTAACACTGCTTGGTGGTCCCCACAGGTACGCGGTGCATTTCCATCAGCTATCAGCAGTGTGGCCCCCAATAATAACACGTCTGCCATTATGGCCTCCTGATGCATTCAGACTTGGGTTTCGACTTTGGAACTTTGCTTCTCTTGTCAGTTTGCGTAAGGGCTTCGCGCTTTATTCAGCTTGTAAGCCATGGCCACCTTTGTTTTGCCCACAGTTTTACCTAACCTCGATAGAACACGGATCCTCTTTACTCGGCGTACGGCCTGGAGTTTCCGACTTGTTTGCAACGGCAGACGGTCGGCCGTACAAACACTTCTAAAATTTTCGTCAAACTTGCACTTTGTAGACTGGATTCGTATTATGAACTCCGAAAGGAACCGTTCGAATCACATACAAGATCGAATTTGGCTTCGCTATGGCTTGGAAATTAACTGACGATACATGCCTCTGCAACACTGAATTAAGTTAAGCCATCGTTCAGGCTGCCGACAGGGTCTTCGGCGGAGCTTAGAGCTCTCGGCTACCTATGGTTAAGAAGTGATCGGATCTGTTTTTTCGCCAACATTCTTTCTGAGGGTACAACTATTTACTAAACCAGAAAGACCAGCTTGTTGAGATGGAAAAGAACTAACTCAATTTATCGGTCGAAACTAAAATTTATAGTGCAATAAGATTTAAAGAAAGTAACCTCTAAAGCTTTTTGACATGAGCAAGGTCTGCAGTTCATAGGCCAGTAGAACGCGGACAATATCACTTAACATACGGTTGCTAGTTTTCTTGTGGGACGAAGGCTCTGATTGAAAGGAACGAAACTTGCGAGTTCTACTGATTTCATCCATCATTTCCCGGCGCATCACAAAACGCCTTCTAGTCGATCAGCTCTAGCTCTCACGTTTCACAATGTACATCACAGGCTTCTGTAGTGTGTCATTTTACCCAACTATGCTTAGAAAAGTAAATTAGTAACCAGAAGCGAGTATGGCCTAAAAATCCAGGAACCCCAAGAGCTGTATGTCCTAGCACGTTGTCATGTTGTTTGTAAACTGAAACAACTAACCAAACCCCAAACGCTTACCCGATGGATCCAAATAATAACAAGAGACCTCGTTTCTTCGAGCTCCTCAGGATTCAACAACGTTTCTTCCTCCGAATCCGATCTTATTTTAAGCCTATGGCCTGGTAATCAAATTCTTCATACCTTTCCAACTTTCGGTTGTCTGTCACGTTTTAGTGCATCCGAGATGTCGGTAATCAGAGATGGCTTGCCTGGTGCTAGCTCAGACTTTTTTCCGATTCAGGTACCACCATTTGTCTTTTCCAGCGCAGTTTAAGTGCGTTGGCTCTGAAGTGGACTTTTGAATCATTTTAGAGCTCACGTGTGATAGCCCGATTTGTGCGTTTGAAGTGCACTCTTTGTTAGTCCCAAAGCGTTTCTCGGTAAGGTGCATTTCATTCATCACTTTGAAAGCCACGTGACGAGCTATATCCAAATTTAGAATCACCCAGCACAAGCGCAGTCTATTTGGTTTAATTGACCCGTAAATTATGAGGATAAGAGATACCTTGTTAGGGCTCCTATAGGCAGTCGAACACCAGCATCGACTATCAGTGTACTTTTATAGACTCACTGTGTTGCTGTTTGTACTGTTAATAATCTCGCTCAATGCAACTCCCTATCAACGTTCAGAAATTCGTCTTCGTATGCAACATGACTCCAGTCGCGCGATCTTGTGGTCACCAAGGCTAGTAGTGTAAACAGTCTTCAGCAACCTTGTGAGTAGTTTCCTTTATGAAAAAGACCCTATAACTCTTTAAACTGTTCAGCTGTAATACCCTTTCGGTGCCTAGCTGCCGTGCCACCCTAGGGAAGCACGAGGGCTGGGATACTGTCAGGTTGCCCAAACCTAGACAGGGGAAGTCGAGAAGCAGAGGTCGGGTTCGAACCACGGACCTTTCGGTCAGTAAATTCGCGCTCTAACCCCTTAGGCCATCTCGTCCCCTATACCTCTCTTGTTCGAATCATACTAGTCAAACGCTCAACCAAAATTTTTGAACGCATTCATACTGATTTATGGTGGCAGGAGTATACTCTGAAACAAGTTGAACAAACTGGTCGATATATATGCATGGGTCTGCGTAACATATAACGTAATTAGTTCATGCGGCTTTTTTGAGCCAAGGTGGTTGTTGAATATGAATACTGTGAGACAATGTACAATGCTTTGGTTTTAGTCTGTGGTAGCCGACATAGCTGTATGAAACCGCAGTCAATAGAAACAACTAAGATACAGCAGCGAAAAAAAAACAGACTTAATGGTAGGTAGATTAAAACAAACGGGGTTGAAGCTGCTTGGCGTACGTTCAGGCATGTGAAGGTATCAATCCCTGGTCAGGAAAACATCACATCTTTGTCTCCAGTTGAAGGACGATGTAATGATTCTATGCGAAACATTGTTGACAAGTACATCCACGGATCAGTTTCACCGTCCTGTCATAATTGGGTCCGTGTAAACAACGGAAACGGACACGGCGGTATTTGAGTGTTGATTGTTGACAGCAACTTGTGGCTGAGTTCTGACCGACTACCGATTCGATGCTCTGTTGTGATCGGTTTTCCCAGCGTCGCTTGCGTAAAACTAGTCCCTGTGGGAATTCTGCTGGTGCATCGGTCTGGTTGAACGGACATATTCCGACGCAGTTTCGGACAGTCAGTTTTCTTGTCGAAATGCAGTTTGTATGAGGATCACGGATGTAAGATTTTTGGGTCTCTTGACGGCATGTTTGAGCTGCAAACGAAAAGCAAGTTCACGTTCGGAGAAAATTGCAGCTCTATCATGCACACAGTCATTTTTATTTAAGCCGTACTAATAGTAGCGAGATACACTCATTCGCAAAAAAATTGGTTTTGCGAGAGACTCACCTGGAACCCAGCTGAATCTCTCGTTTGTGGTGTTTCCAGGCAACTGAATGTGCTGCACCAGGCCGCCTCATGTTTCAGTTGCTACGATATTCGAGATATCGCGATACATGTATATTCGTACTGCACTACTCGTATGGTTGCTGAAAAATTTTATGTACCAGTCATCATCATCATCGACAGCAACACATCAGTGTTCAACACCGATGCTTCACTGCCGTACAACCATGGTTTATTTGAAAGCCTTATTGTGAAGAAAAGAATAAAGATGGACGGAGAGGGGACTTACTGCTGCCTTAATACAATCATTCCGAGGTGCCTACACCTCCAAACACTCATTCAGACAATCTGGAAGGAAACTGACAACAAGATCGCCACTGATATCGGTTGGCAGCCCTATCTTGCAGCACCTCCAACCAGGCGCAGTGGGGATCACGCGGTCCCCATCCTGGATGGCGAGTATTGTTCAGCATATTCCCGTTGTACAGAGTGAATGTGTTGTTAACCCATATGGCAGTGGCTTCTTCAGACCTATTGATTGTCCTTCGTTTCACACGATTACGGTAAACAGAATGCAGGATAAACATTACCACTCGTGGTTAATCGGTTTCCAGTTCCCTGAGGGTACTTCGGGCTATGAGAGCAAATGGATAGACATTTGACGGTAGTATGAAAAATTCCGTTATATTTTCACAAAGGAAGCTACGCACAAGGTTGCTGGAAACTTCGACAGCCCACGACCAGTTTCGCCCTTCTTGGGGCTCATCAGATAGGCACAGTCCCCGAGTTTTCGTTAAACTTATGTTCTACTTGAACCCAAACTGGACTGATTCCGACAAATTCACTTATTTGCAAATCAGTTTGTTTTTACGGGAGACCCAACTAAACCTGAAACAACCCAGTTCCTTAGAAATGGGGCGTCATTATCCCTTGAAGGTGAAATGAATATAGTTTGTTTCGATCGAGCAGACATTATGGGACACTGTTGAGCCAATATTAAGTTGCTAACGATGTTCAGTGTAAGAGTTACAGTATTGTCGAGAGTTCCTATGACCACAGGGTCCTCCACTGGCTGTTTCCCAGGCTACTTTCGTGTGTTAGGCGATTTTCAGTTCGTACACTCTCGAATAGCATTGGGAGACCATTTTGCTCCCGAGTACCATTTAAGTTTAATTTCATTCAAAAGCTTATGGAAGCAAAATCCGTCCTAATTATGATCCATAATTCACCGACAACTCCATTTTATGACCGAGCATTTAACAAACTCTTTAGGGCCACTGCAAACTGATTACTCGAATGACGTAAGTGTGGATGAACATCATGATATCGGCAACTGAGGCAAGGTAGGCTCAGTCGGCTTCAACGTTGCCTTTCATTGGCACACATGACGGTGATATGAAGATAAAGCTTTGCTTAGTACGCTACTCTTGAGGTTGCTGAAAACTCTTCGCCTGCCCACGACCGATTTCGCCCTTCTTAGGGCTCATCAGGTAGGCGCGGTCCCCGAGTTTCCGTCAACCTTATGTTCAGCTGGGTTCCAGGTGAGTCTCTCGCAAAACCAAATTGATTTGCAAATGAGTGTATTTCTCGAAATGCTATTCGCTTGCGTTGGGGGCTAGATGGCTCAGTGTGTAGAGCGCGAATGTACTGACCGGAAGGTCCGTGGTTCGAACCCGACCTCCGCCTCTCGACTTCCCCTGTCTAGGCTTGTACAACCTGGCACTATCCCAGCCAGGTGGCTAGGTACCAAAAGGGTGTTACAGCTAAGTGATTATTACTGGGGTGCGTTCGACTACAGAATTCGGCAACTGACCAAAGTTGATTGACCGATGAATCCACCTTTACAATTTTATCGTATCAGTGCTGGTGAAATTCTGCAGACGAGATGGACAATAAAACCCTTAGTAGAACTCCATCTAGATACCCGCGTTGAGAGAACTGTAGTTTAAAAAAACAGCTGAGCAGAATAATATAAAATGTAATCAGGCGTCTCAAAAAAAATTGAATATATGACTAATGATCTATTTAGATGTCACTCGACAGATCCTTCCGACTAAGGACCTACGCCCGGAGGTGACCATTCTGACCACTTCCTACTGGTAGATCCCAAACGGATGACTATTGCGCGGTGGAGCGCTAATTTTATACCCATAAGGTCTAGTCGAGTTGTGGGGCTCGGATAAAAGACCGGAATATTTCCAACCATCAGCGCTCACGTAGAACAATGCGACTGATTCGCGTTTGCTACAGTTTGTGGGTATCTGTTTCGAATTGTATTCTATGCATCTCAGATTACGAAGGAACGGTATACCGTAGAATCAGAATGCCGTTGAAACCTTCGTCTTTTCCGTGGGGTTTTGGCACCCACCGGCCCCTAGAGAGAACAAGATGTCCTCCAAACGAAAGCCAGCTCACAACACACTCGTGATTTAACCGGAGTTCAAACTGATAGGCAAGCGGAGTGCGTTTCGCAGGAGATCCTCTTTTGTCATTTCTGGGTGGGACAATCCTAGTGCTCACCAAATAACAAAAAGCGGCTTCTGAACTGAATGAATGAAAGAGATTTATGAGTCCACGGTGTACGACTACGGTAACTGTGACAGCTACCTCTGTGGGTAGCTGTATTGAGGACAAAGCTATTCAGGTGCAAAATGACAAGAGTTTACTTTTGAGAGTACACAGGTCATTTAGCTCGGGTTAAAAGTCCACTGGGCATGGGACGAATTTACGGAGTTCCGTCGCAGGCAGTCGTTCCATAGTTGGAGTCTTCATTGCAAGTGGTAATCAGGTATCTTCCACATCATTCTACTGTGATTCACGGGTGTATAATGTTTTTAAAGAATTTCACGCGACTACCAAGCGAACCTAACGAATATGGAATCGACTCCTGAATGTTGATGGGCAAGCAAATCGTGTACCCTATTCCCCATAACGTACTGGCGAAAGTTATGGTTTTGGAGTGTTTGAGAATGAGTCCAAGATCAGCGAAATACACACATTTGCATGCCAATTCTGTTTCGACGGGAGGCTCATCTGGAACCCAGCTGAATCTCGTTTATGATGTTCTTAAGTAGTGCGTGAGTCCAAGATCTGTTTTCAAAATTGATACCGACAACATTAATACGCAAACGGATAAAACTACGGTTGGAACTGCCTGGGTTTACTGCACCAGTGCACCATAGGCAGCTGGCGTGCAGGAGAGCGAAAATGCGTCAAATGTTCCACGAAATAGTGCTTCTTAAAAAAAGATTTCTTGCAATTTAGGTGTAACACACCACACCCAAGCTGCTGAAAACTCTTCGCCAGCCCACGACCGACTGCGCACTTCTTGTAACTCATCAGGTGAGCGCAGTCCATCATAAACGAGAGATTCAGCTGTACTCAGTTGAGTCTCCTTTCGAAACCAAATTCGTATGCAAATAAGAGTACTTGTCGAAACATTTGTTGTCCTAGTATAATGTATGATGGCCTATCTAGAGGACATGTGACGGTAGTTCAGCCTCACCCTAAGACAGTTCGGGTTATCCACAGTTGGACGCTTGCAATAACACTGTTAAAGATTCCAAACAACTTGTGGGTATCTCGTAGGACTAGGGTACGTATATTCTGTTGATAGTCAGGTTACGCGGATATATTGTGGTCAGTATTCATAAAAGAATGATTTGTTTGCACAGGCTTCACAAGCCTGTCCCTACTGTGTTTTATTGAGGGGTGGGATATAATTCACTCCCTCAAACTAAGTTTCACATTGAAGTGGTTTCAATAAGAACTCTGAACTTTGAACAGAATGATACAAAAATGTTGAAAAATCACGTGGGTTGAGGTCGTGGGGACCTGCAGTCTAAACGGACTGCCTAGCTGTCGGATGACGATGGATTTGCTAATTGTTTTTAGTTTATTTTAGCCATATCATTACCAGACAACAATTCAATGTGTCATGCAGCAGAATTTACCTACCAGCATTGATGACCACGACAAGAGTAAAACACGATACAAAGTGAACTGGGTTATACAGAAAATCTGACTAGGTACATTGCCGGGCTGAATTAATGTGCCTTGGACGATTGGAAACTTGTCTCCTCGAACGCTGTCTTTTCCAGTCATGAAGCCCTCTTGAAACCTGTGTGATCGTTTCCTTACCGTCTAAAGTGGTTGGTTTAAATGCCCCCCCCCACATGCCGATGACCTGTCGTATCAGTTTTCCGCTCTGTTCTTGTCAGCTTGGTCAGGGTCATTAATCTGGCCTGATCATTAATCTGTGGGACCTAATATTTACACAGCGCCGTCATTGGCTGAGATCACTCAATGCTGATTGGCTCATTTCAGCTCCGAGCTGATCGGACTACCTAAGCATCGGAGCTCACTTCATAGCAGTGATAGAGGGAAGCACGAATACGAATACCGTTGGTTTAAATGCTGATAACTGCATTCGGATAACTGCATTCGTTAAACGGAACAGTGCAGTTAGAGTGCACGACCAGAAAGCACAAAGTAATCTTGGAGCATATGTTTGGCCCGCCCTGATGTGCACCAGAGTCCGCAATGCAATGTCTGGTATGACAAAACTGCGACTGGTCTTCAGTGAGGGTCACCTAAGGTGTGAACACAAATCAGTGTACGGATGTTTAATCCACCTCCACGCGCGTACCAATGGTGAAAAACCTGTGTACACAAACAAATGGCTAACAAGACTGAGCATACGTCAATTAGAGTAAAAATGCTTGTCGTTTCAAAAAGCGATCGAAGGTCAGCCGAAAATCCAGAGCTACATTAGTCTCCGAAATGTCATTGCGGACCAGAACCGTGCCAACGTAAGAAATTTCATTCCCAGACATTTTCATATACACCACGACAACCTCGTCCCTGTCGTAGTGAGGCACCTGGTAGGTTTCGAAATCAGTCACCTTGAACCTTCTGGTTAGGATTCCCTCATCAATTTTCTTCCTCCTTCGCATGCAGTAAACAAGACTCTAAGTTTTAAAACACGTGTGCAACTTCAGTCTCATTCCGCACTACCGAATAGACCCCATATCCTTTCAAGTCATTATAAAAACACCAGTGGCACCTACCGATTTCGCAGTGTGCTCCTGCATAGCCTTGTGGACATTCACATTTGAAAGTACCGCCTGGCAATGTAATGCACTGACCACCATTTTGACACGCTCCATTTAAACACGTACCAGTTTGTACGGCCGTTATTCCTGTTGGTTTCTTGCTCATCGGGACCGTCCAGGCTGGAATTTCTTTGTCTGACTGTCGTGGTTCTTGATCACCAGCCTCATCCGCTGTTTCTTCGTCTGGTTGATGCTTGTCACATCCGGGCAATATTCCGATAGCCGTTCCGTGGTGTTTTGCCTCAGGAGACGGGCGCTCAGATTGTCTGTCCCCACTTCCGGTCATCCGATCAACAGGAGCACCGAACAGACGGGCAATATTTGTCATACGATCGTTGATTTGTATATCCCGAATACAACCTGGTTAAAGGTAGAAACAAACCTATTTTTGTACTTGGAGAAGCGCTTGAATGCTAGAAGCGAGTTCGAATCTGTATTACTGCCGTATAAACTCGAAGTTATTTGGGGAAGCGAACATTGTTTCTCATTTTTTCACCTGTTAGGGATGGAATCGGCAAGAATGTGTTTACTAATCAAGAGCAATAGAAAACTCAGGAAGATAAGGTGTGACGAAGTCCGAATAACGGTTTCCAGAAGTTGCGGAGTGCTGGTGTCTCGGGTGGATTCACCAGTTGTTGGCTTGTTCGTCCAGTGCATTCACGACGACTCCTCAGAGGGTAACGAAACCTTTGCAAATCAACTACCAAGCTCGCCAACTAAGCCAACCGAGTAATGATGTGAAGACTGACCACTGCACTGTTCATGCGTCACAACTGAGTAACTTATCATCAGTTTTTTCTGAACTTCACTTTTGAAGCAATGATCAGTAGGAGAAAGGCCATGGTTTTCAAATTAGAGCCATAGGTAGGTGTCTTCAGTTAGTTTCGGTAGTTAGTCGGTACTTAGGCAAAAGATACCGAAACAGCGTATCACGAACTTGTACACTGGCCATCCAGGACAACAACTATCCCATAACATGTGGTTAGAGGTGGACAGTAGGTGGGATGTTCTTTAGCTACGTGCATCCCACAAGGTTGATATCTTTAAACATTTTTCTCTTCGATAGATACACTCATTTGCTAGTCGAAATCAGTCCAATTTGGGTTCAAGTAGAATATAAGGTTGACGGAGACTCGGGGACTGCGCCTACCTGATGAGCCCCAAGAAGGGCGAAACCGGTCGTGGGCTGTCGAAGAATTTTCCGCAACCTTATGAGTAGTGCATTACGTAAAATTTCTCCCTCTTGCACGACCATACATCTAACGGTTCCTCAGCTTTCACAAAGTAAATGCCCATGAACATAAAGGTATTCAAGACAGTCGCAAGGACACTGTGGCGCCGTCATCCTACTTACTTCACGTTAACCGTTTTCTCTGGCCATTAGTGTACAGATTAATCTAAAATCTGAAGTGGGAGATTTGCGAAAACCGTGATGTGTTGTGGTTTGGGTGAAAATGCGTAGACAACGTGACTATTCATACCGGACAGCTAAAAATGCAGGGCTTTCCTCAGTGTGAAACAACCTTTGACCAGTTGTCCGTCAAGGACTGTGATGGCCTTCCTCGGACCGAGCTGCCTCAGCAAAAATGCAGGTATTTTAAAATCCCATTGGCGAGCTAAAATGCGCGCAGAGATGGTGTATTCCCGACCGATGGCGCTTGCAAGCCGAATGTCAAGTTTAGAGAACAGATCAACTGCCACCTGATCAACAACCAACCTCCGCCAGTGGCTCCAACAGTGACCTCGATCTCCCGTGGACTTGGTGAAAACTCATACACAGGACTAAAGGCATGTGCACTGTTTATCTGGTATCCAGTTTAGGAAAACATGATTGCGTAAAAATCCAAAAGCTGCTTGCCATCGACAGCAGTCTGGAACACAGATGTTGAATCATTGACAGTGCTTGCAAAGAGTGTCTAATTTTCCCAATCAGAAATCCAAAATTGATTTTTCCTTCGGAATAATCGCCGCACTTCGGAGGGTACATTTGTCTCGAATGCTTATCGAAAGATAAGCCGAACTTTGGGTGAATAAGCCTCAAGAGGACTTCATTGAAAGGAAATGCAAGTTTTAGGTCCGAGAAGTGAGTAAAGCAAATTGTTGCCAAATCAGCTGATTTTTTGGTAAATTCCAACTAGTACTAAAATCAACAAGAGTTCGTTCTTCCTGGGATTTCAAAGCGTTCAAACCACTAAACTAGGTCGCAGTAACAGTACGTTCTGACAGTTCACAGTGTAAGAACATAGGCGAGTTCAATCAACCTATGCTTGGAATAATCTGCAAATTTTTAACTTATTCATTGCCATGAGGAGACATCAAACCGGTTAGAAAATAAATGTTATAAGCCATGTTAATTTAGTTTCTTTTCAACCAATTGCTGACAAGAATGTAACACGCTACTTTTAGTTCATGCACAAGCATTCCGAAATTACAAACCCACATTCCGCAAAATTTAACTCCGAATTTTTTCCACATACCAGTTATGCCCAGAATTCGTTTTTCATGCAGTATTCGCCCCGCTGTTTCCAACCGATCTGCTGGAGCTCCACCGAAATACAACGGGTTGTTGAGTGCCAAGTAATGAGCTGCCGTATCGATCACAGAATTGCTCATCGTAAACGTTGGGCGTTCTATCTGCCACTGATCATCAACCAATAAGGTCAAATTTTCACCCTCGACATGTAACTCAAATTTGTGGAACTTGCCATCATTGATCTGCCGGTAAGTAGAAAACAAACTATCATTTGTGATGTAAATTTACAAGATGCGTCACGTCATGACCAGAGTTTACCAGTCATCAGTTTCCGTGTGATCGCAAAACCCCACCCTCGATAAAACGGGTGAATTCACTTTTGAAGTCTTGAGGCAGACTTGGGTGTCCTACTCAAGTGATATATTTGGACCCAAACAGAATGAGCACCAGTCACAGTATGTTTAACTACGTCATTTTGATTTCGAAGAAAAGTGCGCTGCATTCTAAGGTCAGCTTTGTCGCGGCGCAGATCGATTCGTACCTTGTTTATGTGTCAAACAGCCCCGCTTCACAGTCTTGTTTACATTACGAAACGTAATCCACCGTAATTGAAAATATGGGCGCCACTCAGTTGGCTGTCTCAGCCGAGCGAACAAAAACAGGCAATGAGTTAATTAGTAACCTTATTTTAACACCAAATAACACAAATAAACAACACAAACAACGACAACTTAACAATAAACTTTGGTCGTTACCTATTGATTTCTCGTCTCCAATAGACTTTATTTACCTTGGTGAATGCGGGTAAAGAATGGAAAACGGATTTTCTTGCAGTGTTTGTTTGAGAAACACCAGAAAGTATTCAGATCAATGGGACCAAATATAGAAGCAAGAATATTTGGAGTGGAGCTAAATATTGACTTTATCGCAATAAATCTGATTTGAGCAGGATATCGTACGATACCCAGTGACACAGTAAGACTCTATGTCTTGTCATCTCAGTATTATGAAAATTGAGGAATCGTTCCCTTCCTCTTGACGGAGAAAGGTTGAATCCATGGAAAATTTGGACCTTTCATTTTGTTATTCCAATCAATTTCCTTCGACTTTTGTGGATAAAAGTGAGCATTCTTTCCAGTAAACAAGATCGAGTCAAGAGGATTATCGATCGGGTGAAAGCGAATGGGCCAGCACAAGCCATCATGCGCGCAGGATGATCACATTTGTCGAGTACCGATTTGGCAGTATTTTAAACCATGTCAGCTAGATTAGTGCTTTTTCAAGCCAGGTTGTCTACCGCTTTCGAGTTTTCACATGAAAAACCAACTCCCTCCAAACAGTAGGGATTCATTCGGAAGGAACGTTAGTTCCACATTGCTCATAACTAGGAGAAACCCAATCATGGAACTGCCACCGCTAATGTGATTTTTACACTTCTAATGAGTCTTTTACATTTGTTTACCTCAGGTGGTCAAGGGTGCTTAAAAGTGAATCGAGTGCACTGAACTCATACGGTCGATTACTCAAAGAATATTATAACACATGCTATGCTAGTTCAGTGCGCCCGCTTCACAAGAGTATCCACATCGTTGCTCATTAAGTCACGTCCTTTTGACACATATTTTATTCAACTTTGAAGAAAGTATCCACCTACTTTTGCCAGTACTCTGGATTGAATGAAATTCGGGACCATGACTCGGCCAGTCTAACGGATAAACACCGTAGTATATTATCTCTCTTTCTCTCTCTCTCTATATATATATATCGTTCACTCGTAGCACCCTTTCGGTGCTTAGTTGTCGCGCTGTCCGAAGGATGCATGAAGGTTGAGATACTGCCCAAGCCTAGAAGACGGGAGCAGTCGAGATGCCCGGTTTTGTGTTCGAACCACAGACGAACCGGTCAGGAACTTCGCGCCTGAACCACTGAGCTATCTCGAACTTGTAGTGTACTGTGAGTAGAGCAAACTACAGCGCCATAATATTGCCTTACACATTTCTAGTAGGTGCGTAATACTAAAAAAGCAGATTCTCATCTGAACTACCAATAATAACCGAAAGGAATTTACTCACCTTTCATTCGTACAAAGTTTCAGTCTGTTTTCCATCCAGATTTGGCAAACACCCCTTTCGCTTGGAAAAATTCGTTTTACTTTACAGAATCATTGCGAATACTTCCATGTAAGTGCAAAGTTAAAACGTCTGAGCCGCTCAGGTTGAACTTATCTTCGTAACTTGAAATCGTACTTCCAAATGATTTGACTATCCACTTCATCCAATCCTATTTGAATTTTACTTTAAAAACACTGGAGGATTTTTGTCTTTGATGACTTTACTGAATAGAACAGAGCCTTTCATTTCCATGCACTTGCTGGTTGATTACACCAGACGCTTACGAGTTTCCTCTTCAATTCCACAGACATGATCCAGATGGTACCAAATGGTATTTTCGATCAATTTTCGGGTGGATCAACGAACGGTGTATTAACTACCGCAGTTGGTCCACACAGTTTTGTTGCGTCTGCCACTCATTCTCACGTTTTTTGGGCTGGCATTTTATCAATTCGAGCTCAAACAAGCCACGTGCTATTCTTTAATTGATCCAACTCAGCTGTCTGTTAGCTCATCTGGATAATAAAACATAACCTTGAAACTTGAAACTCACCGTTCAAGACAAATCCATCCCGGTGGATAACTCACGGGGAACTGTTGCTTCCACACTAGGGCTTACAGTATTTTGACTGTAACAAGGTTTCACATTCCCGTGGCATGGTGACTGACATTTTTTCAGATTTACCCACCTAAACCACCTAGTAACTACTGACGCTCCCATTGACGCATTTCCGGGGGCGAGATAGCTCAGCGGTTAGAGCGCGAGCGTACTGACCAGAAGGTCCGTGGTTCGAACCCCACCTCTGCCTCTCGACTTCCTCTGTCTAGGCTTGGGCAATCTGGCAGTATCCCAGCACTCGTGCTTCCTTCGGGTGGCATGACAGCTAGGCACCGAAAGGGTGCTACAGCTGAACGATTTTTTTGACGCATTTCCTGATTGAGGATCGTTAGATCAGAGTTGGCGCAGATGCGTAACAATATGACTGGCTGTCAATTTGTCGAAATAAAATCAGGAAAAATCGCAGAAAAAATCACGACCGGTTCAATAATCATACAACAGAAGATATACACCAACTAGCCAATCACATGACAGGATATTAGATCCTCTTCAAAAACTATATAAACGCACCTAGGCACCGAGAAAGCACCTATTCAACTGCGCACTGACGGTGTCCTCGACTGGGGACGAAACGTTTGCAAGCCAATTGCCAAGCTCGGCGAACAGATCAACTGCCATCTGATCAACCACCAGCAATATGACTGGCTGCACTGTCATGGTGCACATCTGTAATGTCAGTCACAGTATCTAAATTTGAACGAAAGATGGCACTGAACAGTATTCTAACAAACAACTCACCCTTTTTGTCGACCGCTGCTGATGTACGGCAGACCGGTTGATTGATAACATGGCCCTCAAGTAGCCATCGGTCAAATCCACCATCAGATAATGGGCCGGAACTTCCCCGTGTTCCGTCTGCACAGTCTCGGCATAGTACATAACCACCCCGGAAGATGTGTGTGTAGCCATTTTCAAGCCAAGTGAACCCCGTGGGACAAGGGCACCGCGGCTAGGTGGCACAATTGCAATGTACGAGTGGGGGCTTGGAAGACTGATTGAGAATAGGTTCTCGCAGTATTGCCCGCTAAATCCTATCAGGACAAGACAAGTGTTTCACACGATCATTCTCCTAGCAGCTTTAAACGATGAAGCAAGTATAACTAAATACAGACGAATTCACAAAATTCATCTCAAATCTAAAGCTGTTTTCGCACTTTCATTACACCTGCCTACATTGTTGTTGTTTCTAGTGCGTACTTTAGGTAGTGACATTCAAAAATCATAACCAGTTTTACGATCCCAACCAGTGTCTTATGGTCAGTCCGCTTCAACCTCGTGCATTAGACACGATTCAGAAAAACACAGTCGCTTTTAGGTTACAGCGAAAAACAGATAGGAATCTATTAGTCGAAGTTCGTACATACTGGAAAACTTTACAGGAAACGGGAACATAGGATACCAGAGAATGAAGTTCATCCGTCTGTTCACAGCCAGCAGCTTGACTTCTCTTGTACAGTCCGAAACATTAACGGAAAATCTGTCCATTCAGAAATAAACAAGCTAGTCGAAAAACTACAGGCATAAGGTTGCTGAAAACTAATTTTACGTCAATCTTATGTATTATATGCATTTCGCAAAATACAGTTATTTTCACGTAAATTTGGTTCAAATGGGAGACTCAGCTGAAGCTAACGTTTGTGCCATTCTTCAACGGAATGTGTTACACAAAAGCCATCTCATGTTTCAGTTGGTAAGATGTTCGAGGTGTACCCGCACTTGGGGGGCTGCGTCAGCCTGATAAGCCTCACAAGGGGCAAAGCTAGTTATGGGCTGTCGAAGAGCTCTTGACAAACTCATGAGTAGTCTTCTTTCAAGAAGATATACTGCGATATCTCAAATATCGTACCAAGTGAAACGTATGACGAAATTTGTGCAGCGCATTCAGTTGGAGAAGCATATCATAAACGAGGAATTCAGTTGTGATTTAGCTGAGCTTTCGGTTAAAACGAGATGGATATATTTCGCAGACTAGCTGGTACCTTAAACAACCAAATGAAATCGATTGAAACTGTCTGCCAGCATTAGACGAGCTGTCAGAAACACTAAAGTAGCTGCTTCCAAGAGGTAAGTTGGACAGCCACCTGCTGTCTGGTCCATCATGGCAGGAAGAATAAAGGGCCTTTCCGTCTGAAGTTCTACTGGTCTGGGTTTACACTGGTCGTGCCGTACACGATGTTCTAGGAGTTTCAGCTTTCTCTGTAACCACTGGTCTTGAATTTCATTTCGTTTTTCATATATGTTGAATGCCACCTGAGCATAGCTATGCTATTCAGCTAACTTGATATAGTTGTAAAGTTTACAGTGAGTCAGGATTTTGAGTAGTAGTTGTGCTATTCAGCTAACTTGATATAGTTGTAAAAGTTTATAGTGAGTCAGGATTTTGAGTAGTAGTTGACATTTCTGTTTTGTCGAATTCCAAGCACTCCGGTCGCTCCTGACATTCATCGATTATTTTTAAATTTGTTTAAATCACGTGCTCCAGGTCAATAGATGTAGGCCCAGTTAGCGTTATTCTTTCACGTGATATTTATTTATACAAACAAATAGAAATTCGACAAGGAAAATTTATAATAGGCCAAAATTGCAATCCGGATGTGTGCTAAACACCGCAGGGCGGTGTTCAACGCCTTACCAGGTTGGCAGCGACATTGATAGCCATCCGTCTGACTATCCACACATGTCGCCATATTCTGACACTGATGGTATGCACACGGAGTTTCCAGGTGTGGAATAGAAAGTGATCGGATCTTGATTGGGGAGTGTCTAACCTGGGAAGAACCAACACCCTGATTTCTACGTGCTGCCGATACACGTCTATCCATGCGGGTGACATGGTTCTCCGGGTTCCACGTTGGACGTTCGCAGTACACGCCTAAGAGTGTAAGAAAAGATTGTGCTTCACTGGTAGAAAACAACAAGCCTAGGCATATGTTGTTTGCCTGCCTGCCACAACTCAGTTACTCAAGAGGCTCTACTAAAAGTCAACCGACCAAAAACTGCTGTATCTAGATAGGCTTCTTGCTTATGTTGATGTGCTGTCTCGCTTCACACTCAGGTAAAACCCTCTCAACTATTCCGACTGATTGGTTCAGTACGGACATATTGCAGCAGGACCTTGCGTCTTGTACCCGAAATCTATTTCAGTACCTGAGTAAGATATGTGAGGCCGCCAACCTTTTGAGGGTCACAAATTGATCTTTTTAACAATGACAAATCAGCGCAGTGTTCTCACACTTAATGCAGTAAATCCAGAGAAAATTGAATCAGTGGAGTGTGCTCACTTGAAGGACTGGCTTGAACAACGTAAGCGGTTGAATGCGATTGGGTGTGGGTTGGCCTTACCAAAAGACTAATCAATGGAAAGTCAGTGTACTAGAGACAAAAAGTTTGAGGACACTCCGGAAACTGCTTCCATAGGGTCATCCTTGTCGCTGTCATGACTACCCTCTAAAAAGGTGAGAAAGCGGCAACGACTGGCTAGTTATCAACCTGGGTCATTGGACGGAATGTTTTCGAGTGTGGGGTCAAAAAGTAGAATACGCATAGCAGTTTTGCAACGCAACTATGACAGGAAATCCAAACATACAGTTCAGGTGATTTTCAAGGCAAAAAAACAAGATAAGGTACTTTCTATTGAGTCTAATGCATTAATCCTCCCCGGCCAGAACTATGAGGAAAATGTTCACCGTGCCCTAATGGAAAAGTGGTCTTTTTTCTTGAGGGTACCGCTTGGTGGATTAGTTCCAGGGGGGTTGAAAACAAAGTGACTGACTTTCCTTCAACTATTCAATTTGTGATCAGTTGTTTTGACTCGACGAGGTTAAAGGAGCCGAACGGCAACTGGGGCAAACAGGACAAACTTCACCTGCTTTTTTGGTCGTTAGTGCTGTTGTTCAGTGCCACAATTTCCATTATTTTCATCCAGGATGATCACAAGAGATATAGTCCCAGCGAAGCTCCATGTGAAGGGAGCCTTCTTTGTTTTACTGGAGTTGGCTGTGAAGAGCAAAGCAGGTTGACCGTCCTACACCATGCATCAAAGCTGCCCATAGATCTCTGATTTAACAAGGTTGAGTTAGCGAGGCTGAAATTGCTAGATCATCCATGCAAACTACCTCAACGGTTTCCATGGAATCCGTGGATCGGCATGCTAGCAGAATCCGCTATCCCGTATTCCTCGCACTAACGTCATATGGGTTCGACTGGTTTGAGAAATCCTTAATTTCGTCCACAGAAATGGAGCGCTTCTCTGCTGAGAGGCCAAAAATCTTCCTGTTAAGCAAAGGCAGTCGAAAAAGCAATTGGCGTTGAATAGTTGTTCCAAGTTTATCTCTTTACATCGGACTGAATGAAGTTTTCCAGTATTTTGATGTTTATGGAATACAGTTGAGACGACACATTCTGTATTACCTCTCTATTTTGCTGCAATACATCCCTCATGTGACGGAACTCGCCTGGATCTATAACAGATCCGTAGCGAGGCAGTTGGAAAGCGAGTTTTGGGTTGTGCAACGAGTACTTCCATTGAAGAATGTGTCCCACACCAGAAGCTGCGTTGGTTGGGACATGTGTTGCGTATGCCTAACCATCGTTTGCCGAAGAGACTGCTGCTTTTCATGCCCAATTCAGAGTGGCGTAAGCAGAGAGGTGGCCAACCCTTGACCTGGCAGAAGGGTATGAAAGAAATCACGAAACGTTTCTGTGCTGTCGGTGCTACTCGCCTTCCAGGATGGGGACCCCGTGATCCCCACTGCGCGTGGTTGGAGGCGCTGCAAGATATGGCTGCCAACCGATGTCAGTGGCGATCTTGTTGTCAGTTTCTATCCAGATTGCCTGAATGAGTGTTTGGAGGTGTAGGCACCTCGGAATGATTGTAGTAAGGCAGTAGTAAGTCCCCTCTCCGTCCATCGTTATTTTTTCTTCACAATAAGGCTTTCAAATAAACCATGGTTGTACGGCAGTGAAGCATCGGTGTTGAACACTGATGTGTTGCTGTCGGTGATGATGATTAGACCAACGGAAGGCCACGAGATGTACCCAGGCGAAGTAGCATATCAACACACCGAAACAAACACTGCAATATTATTATTGGCAAACTGCGAGCTAAAAGCCGCCTGGAACTAGCCAATGGGTCGTGTATTTTATCCAGTACATAAGTTTGAATCCTCAAGCTACTCTGATCATCTCGCAATTTAATCAGAATTCGACGAAGGCATAATATATGAAAAGGGCCTGAAAAAAGCAGTATCCAGGTCGAAAGTGTTCTCTGGAATGTATCTTCACCAACCTGCATAACCTGGGCGACATTTGCATATGTATTCATTGATTCCATCCACGCATGTGGCTCCATTTTCACATCGATTGTAGAGACAGTCATCTTGATTGATATGACAATTCTTTCCTGACCAACCGCGTTCACATTCACATCTAAATTGCAATCGGTCAACAATTAAATCTGAACTGAAAGAGGGACCGACCTGTATTTGTTTCCGGGAAGTTGCGTGCAGGTCGCTCCGTTCAAACAGGGATTGACGTCTTCACAGTAGATGACTGCACGCTGGCAGGTTTTGCCTGAAAGTGAAGAAAACGATTCCTTCAAAAGCGCATGCCAGTTATCTAACGTGCGGAAAGATTTCCTTACGGTGCATAACAGTGGCGTTTCAGCACTGCTACACAATGAATTTTAGTCTGCATAACTTTCACATGCAGAGTGCTTGTTAGGGCAAGTAGCCAGTTGGTCAAAAGGAAGAACCAAAGGAAAAACCATTTAATCAATCAGCAAATCAGTCAGTCAGTGAGTCAATCAGTCAGTCACTCAATCACTCAGTCAATCAATTGATTGGCCAGTCACCAAGCCAGTGCAGCAAGCAATCACCTTTGTAAACGAAAGATGGAACGACCGGCTTGTGAAATGGGGATCTGAACTCAAACTGAAAAGAGTAAATTGATTTTTAAGCTTGCTGCTTCTCCGTAAGATTCTGAAACGGAACTCGGTATAACACGTAGCAAGGTTAAACGTGCTCAGGATGGTATCAGTCAGTGCCGATTCAGCTTGTATGCCCAGCAGCCTTTGACGAGAGCAATAAAACTTCTGAAATAAAAAGCTTGAACTTATGGGCCGGTTTGTTCCTATTTTTTGCATCTTATGGTGTAAAACCAGGAATCTCTTCAAACTACCGACACACTATAAGTAGCTTAGAAAGAAAAATAAATTACTCCACGAGTAAAATCTTCCTCTGAGAAGTGGGCATCCACTACATAAGTTTGAATTGTCAAGCTACTCTGACCATCTCCTCTACTTAATCAGAATTCGACGAAGGCATAATATTTGAAAAGTTTCTGAAAAAAGTATCAGCCAAAAGCAGTATCCAGGTCGAAAGTGTTCTCTGGAATGTATCTTCACCAACCTGCATAACCTGGGCGACATTTGCATATGTATTCATTGATTCCATCCACGCATGTGGCTCCATTTTCACATCGATTGTAGAGACAGTCATCTTGATTGATATGACAATTCTTTCCTGACCAACCACGTTCACATTCACATCTAAATTGCAATAAGTCAACAATTAAATCTGAACTGAAAGAGTGACCCACCTATATTTGTTTCCGGGAAGTTGCGTGCAGGTCGCTCCGTTCAAGCAGGGATTGACGTCTTCACAGTAGATGACTGCACGCTGGCAGGTTTTGCCTGAAAGTGAAGAAAACGCTTGCCAGTTATCTAACATGCGGAAAGATTTACTTACGGTGCATAACAGTGGCTCTCCACACTGTTACATAACTTTCACATGCAGAGTGCTTGTTAGGGCAAGTAGCCAGTCGGTCAAAAGGAAGAACCAAAGGATGACTCATTTAATCAGTCAGCCAATCAGTCAGTCACTCAATCACTCAGTCCATCAATTGATTGGCCGGTCACCTAGCCAGTGAAGCAAGCAATCACCTTTGTAAACGGAAGATGAAACGAGCGGGTTGTGAAATGGGGGACTGAACCGAAACTGAAAAGAGTAAACTGATTTTTAAGCTTGTTGCTTCGCCGTAGGATTCTGAAACGGAACTCGGCACAACACGCAGCAAGGTTAAATGTGCTCAGGATGGTATCAACCAGTGCCGATTCAGCTTGTGTGTCCAACAGACTTTGACGAGAGCAATAAATCTTCTGAAATAAAGAGCTTGGACATATGGGCAGGCCGCCAGATCTCCGGTTTGTTCCTGGTGTAAAACCAGGGACCTTCTCAAACTACTGACACACTATAAGTAGCTAAAAAAGAAAAATAGTTTACTCCACGAGTGAGGCTTTCCTCTGAGAAGTGGTCACTCTAGGAGCCAGTCAAAACGTGAGAACGTGAGGTGAATCCAGTGCTTGTAGAGTGTGTAATGCTATATCTTTTTCAAGAGCGAGTTAATGGCGCTGGCGATTGGCCGCCGGTGTGCCAACGTCTTAGTCTTCAACTCCTGAGTGAAGGTGTGCAACTTCCACTTTCCCTGGAGATTCGTGAGACGTGCACTGCTGGTGATTCCCAATGTGGATGAAACAGCTGTAAAAGGCCTCTGAGCATTTTCGTATAGACTGAATGCACTTACAGGAAGAAAGGTTCAATAGCTTACTGAGTATTGTGACTGTATAGATAAGAATGAAATCTCAGTGTACAACAGAATCTGCCTTCTTGTTTTTTTGTCTTAATAAATGAATGACACCAATGTTTCGGAAACACGGTAACCAGACGCTTAAAGGTGTATGGTGGCATCCGAGGTGTTGGAACATGTGTCAATAATTTCAATTAACCTTGAGCGTGATATTTTCTATGAGTGTTTTGAATTCTTTGAATAGTTCCTCGTTTAAGCACACATTAGTTGCATGCTTTATAAGGCTTCATTCCTAGGGCAAAAGTTGTCCTCCTTGGAAGTCACCCACCAGTGGCTTTTGCAATCCGCTTGCATCAGTGAGGTGACGTATCCTAAGGCAACTTCAGCCGTTTCTGAAGGATGCTTATTGGGAACAGCTCATGCCGGGTTACGTGGCTTATTGGTCTGTGGTCAACTTTTAAAGACACTCACAAAACTGAGACAGTCCATAGTCCACCTACGACAAGCACGCATACAATATTAAAGAGAGGGCTTGTCAGTGGCTTGAGGTTACGGGATGATGCAATTTAAGGGCATTTGTGGGATTTCTGATAAGTTGGAGTACAAAGACCTTAGCTGTTGCTAAAACGAGAAGCGATATGGAGAACTGCGTTTATGAAGTGGGGCTTCTAGAAGCAGTTGACACGAATTCAACCATCCCCTGTGCACGTTGTATAAATTGGGTTCAAATGAGACACGCTGTTGAGGGGAAACCGAGAAATGTATCTATCTGACGCTTTCAAAAAAGGAAAAAACTTGTTGTGGTCTGTCGAAGAGCTTTCAGGAGCCTTATGAGTAGTGTTTTCCGTCAAGAGACTGAAACTTCGCACGACGCTAATAGGATTTGCTCACATAAAAGAGTTTTTAGAAGTAAATATGACTTGAGTGGCAAATAAAAGAGTTTAGACGTACTGATTCACACATTGGCGTGACGTTTATCTATTCGGGTTTCAGCAGGCAATGTAATACGTATGGTGTGTACCGCGAACGATCGCAAGTATCGGAAAGATTGTCAGTTTTCCGTTTGACCGGAAATTATTGGTTCGTCGAGACGAATCTAAATACAAATCCGTTGTTTCTC
Organism: Clonorchis sinensis; assembly: GCA_003604175.2. NCBI lineage: Eukaryota > Metazoa > Platyhelminthes > Trematoda > Opisthorchiida > Opisthorchiidae > Clonorchis > Clonorchis sinensis. Next base: position 161,493,829 of record CM030370.1, read on the forward strand.
AAGTGACATGGTCGAGACTGAGCAAAAACTGGGTTCCGTGTACCAGTGACATGAACGATTACATTAGAATTTGATAGAAAGTCGGTATAGACAGAGCGTGGCTGCGGATGGTACTCTGTTAATGCGGGGTTCGTTTCCTCTATAATTTTTGGACGCTTTTCATTGCATCATCTAAGCGATCAGGTGAACCACTTCGAAAGAGGTTGCATTCACTAGTAAGCTTGTTGGGAGGGATGACTATAAGTAATTGAGCCATCATGAACAGAATGTCACAAGAGAGCAAAGTAAGGCACATTTTTAGTTCGCCTACTTGTTTTGCAAATGTGGCGTCCCTTCGAACAAGAATGACTTCTATATTTACCAAGGGTAGTCTACATCGGAGTGAAGAGTCCGTCTGTAGCTAATTCCATTTCTACATATTCCTCTTTCCTGGAAGTCCAAACCATACGAAGTCTGCGCTCTTTTTAGGGCCCAGAGGAAAGACATGCCGGAATCGGTTGCGCGACACGAAAACAACACATTCTCACACGCATATTCAGCTGAGAATCAAGACTGCATGTCATACATCCGTACACCTATATACCCACTCTCCGCAACATGTGACTGCGTTATAAGTAACCTCGTAATAAATCGACCAAATCGGTGCATTTCGAGGTTGGTCAGTTCCACTGAGCCGTCGAGATTTCCGCGAATTCATTACGTCATTTCACATATTTTTTTTACACAGTTGTTCTTAATTCACAACATTTTCGACACCTACAACAACACTGTTGGTTTACATATGCTAGGTCGCCAGGAATATATCTGTCAAACAAGTTCGAACGGAGGTAAAATGTTTTCATGTGTTACGATATAAGCAAATAAAAGTGACCGAAAACGCAGGTATTTCATTCCGTTCAAAATTCCGCTTTGGTATAAGTTTTACACTGACACAAAGGGAGGTTTCTAGAAGACTGAGGTAACGACAAGCGAATACCGGTATCCAGTTAATGCTTTACCCAGGGTCACTGAAATTCTAAGCAGAGTAATAGGGGTAAGTTCGTCAAACCGTTATTTAAGCTAGTGGTATATCTTGTTGAGGAATCATTGTGCGGCCACAATGTACTTAGCATTGTACGTCCACAACCTAAGATTTAAAATTACGGACATATGTTCAAGATCGCCGGAAGCTAGGAGGCCATAACGTTAAAATTGAAAGAAACAAATAAAATTTCCAGGTGGACAAATGAGAATTTTTTCAAGTCGATCAGGATAAAATAACGGACCAGCTAAATTCTAGAACAATATCGAAATGCTGGGGCAATTTTGTGATGAAACTTACAGTTCCAGGACAGTTTACGTACCGTGAAACTCTGGTGGACAGTTACATCGAAAATCGGATCCCAGCTGTTCACACGTGCCACCGTTGAGACAATAGTTGTGTGAACAACTATTGATACGTTCGGCACATGTAGGACCCCGGAAATCTTTTGGACAAACGCATCTAGAATTCGAGTATAAGACAGAAAGTCGAATGCATAAAATGTGTTCAGGCACCATGCACCAATGTCTATGTCACAAGAACATACGAAAAAAGCCATTTTCAGTTCAGAGTAGTACAATGGCCTCTTTCATTTTTAAATGCACAATCTGTGGTAATACACCCCGAATTTCCGCAGTCCGGTCTGGGACTTCCTTCATGTGTGCTTTCTCCTCGAGAATATAATATTCACACCAGAACAACTAGAAATGAAGCTTTTACGGTTTGCATTTGAGGTAAGTTGTACAGGCCAATGAATAAAAATAAAGTTTGTGTTTAGTAAATTCGATTATCTATAAAACTGAGCATGAGTCATTTGTCATTTTCAACCATCTACGCTCGAGTGTTCCCTCGAAAAAAAATGCTGAAATCCATTGTTGTGAGATATTGTACTTGTTGCACGGTGTGACTTTTTCGAAGGGTAATTGTTCATGTCCCTGGTACCTTAAATAAGGTGGTGATCTAACGTGACAAAACTCCACAAAACTCCACATGCGGAGGGTTGACCTATTCAAGTTGGAAATAGCCTTGAATGAGATAGCCTCTAAGGTCTTACTTAACACAGAAACGAAAGTAGAAAAAATGATAGTCACTGATGGGGGGTGAGATGGCTGAGTGGTTAGGGTGCGGATTTTCTAACCCGTGGTTCGAACACGACCTCTGCCTCTCGACTTCCCCTGTCTAGGCTTGGACAACCTGGCAGTATCCAAGCCCTCATGCTTCCTTCGGATTGCATGGCAATTAGGCAGCGAAAGGGTGCTACAGCTAAACCCCGAGACGGGCCACATCAATGTTTAGTGACATTGTCAGACATGGCCCAGTCGCGCGCTCAATGGCACTCGTGCATCCAAGCTGTTGTCATCAATGCATAGCTCTCTTCCCAATCCCCCACTTAACAGTCAACTGACAGTGCTGTATTTACGCACCAATCTATCAGCTCCCGCCTCCAATGCGCAGATACCTACCTCACCTCCCCAGATCGTCAGCGAACGAAACTGTGGCAGCTACAACCACTGAACGACAAGTACGCGGTTCTTACAGTTGATAATGATGATGAATGACAGCCAATATTTCATAAAATTAATACTCGGTTGCTTATCAGCAATCTTGATACTCTGGTCCCCTTGCGCAAAACCATATTGATGTATTCCAATTTATCTGATGACTCTGTTCAACACCAAGGAGTGTATCCACTGCGAACATCCCCATCGGTTACTGGTGAATTTCGACATGAGACTGAGAAAGATATAAGTTTCACTATATCCCATATCCACAGCATCAGGTGAAGTTCAGACTACGTTTCCTAACAAAGATATGTAGGGTGTCTGTTATCCCCACACTCTGAACTTTTGGTCACTCCATCAGTACATCTTATATACATACGGTTCACTTGAGGTTAGCATTGACAGTCGATTGAAAGCCCTAATCCTCTCTAATAAAACAGATACTTCGTGAATAAGTACCTCAAAGCTCAGTGCTTGCGATTCGCGACCTGTCTTAATGTTGGGACCCGTAAACGCTAGAGGATCAACCAAGCTTTGGATGAAAATACATGATTTGGTGACCGTTGTCGACCGGGCTTTTTTTACATTTCCACACCGTACACTGGAACGACTCGTTGTTCATGCAGTTTCAGAATACTATCGCTTTCGATGTCTCACTAGAATGTAAATGAACCTGACATCTGATCTTCCGGTATGGTAACTAGCGGAGAGCTGTAACACAACTCCTCGTCCGACAAGATTGGAACGAGTCACAACACTCCCCACGTTAGGCGTGTGGTTGATGCGCTCGTTAGTGTCTGTCAGATCCTGCTCAGCTAGTCATGCTGATCTGGGCAACATGGAGACCGAAGAAGTCAAATCCCAGATCCATGTAACCTCAAAACTCTTGCGAACAACTTCAGGAAAATTGTATCGAAGGGCTTCTAGAGAAGAAATTGAAGATTGTAATCCTTCCCAGAGATCACTGATGATGCCGAAACCAAGTTTAACGAACTCGCCTCTGGGCCTCTGAACAATATTAGTTCCAACACGTATTTGGTATGTTTTATTCAGTATTCTACTTTACTCTGTCATGACCATCCACCTTCAAACTTCTAGTATTCTACTTTGTGGCGCTTCAATTTATTTCAAAGCTTTGTCAATCCAGCTGCCTAAGCTTTTTCACTAGGATTCACTGCCGAACTTCTGGTCACGACCGGATTTGACACGAACACCACTAGCAAGGGGAACTGGAACATTCTGGTGTGACGTCGGTGATTACCAGGTCCTATAAAGCAGATAAAATGACTGTTCCAACGTTAAGATTAACGGCATAGGCACGATGAAAACCCTGGATCATACAGTGTAATCGTTCAACTGTCGTTATGGGTAGCACTTTGTAAAAGGAATCGTTTTATATCCCGGGGGTATTTGTGTCAGAATTAAGGCAGTCTCTGGCACGCACGACAGCATGGATTTTTTTGTCATCAAGAGAAGAGCCATCGAGTTTGTGCCTCTAGGATCACTTGTTGTCGTCAAAGTTTGGGGAACAGTTACGAAGAAGTCCGTACGTCTTCTTACACTATCCGGCAAAAGAAAAACACTTCTGACTTAATTCCCAAGGATTTTGTCTCCACAGGCGTTTATGTAATTCTAATGTAACCTGGAAAGAATCTTTGAGCTGCACAACACATCCTCAGTGCCTAGTTGCTGTGCACCTCGAAAAAGGCAACCAAACAATATTACAGTGCTAGGTAAAGCAATGCAATCTGATTGATGCACGTGGTAAATCTCTATCAGACTTACCTGAACGCAATAGAGTACGGTGTTGTTTCACAAGTCCCACCATTCTGACATGGATTTATCGCACAGACGTGTTCCTGCAGGTTGCACTGTGTTCCGTGGTAGGGTGACTTGCACTGACACCGATAGTTGAGCTGACCCATAGGAATACACTGTCCATTGTGAGCACAGGGGTTGATCATACATGGACTACACTTGGCTGCAATCTGCAACGACTCCCTCTCTTCTGCGCTGAATGGGCCGTCTCTTCTCAGCTCCAATGTGTCGCTCCAGGCATCTTCAGCTATCTCAAGGTCATCAATACCGTGATCATCCACAAGCAATGCACTCGTTAGATCTTCACCAAATTGTGTCGTGTTTACGGAACTTAGATTAGCTCTCCGTCGGTAGCGTCGTTTCCAAGGACAAACGAAATCTCCAGGTTTCGAGTGGTACAATGATTTGTACTGCATATTTGCTGGACTGTGGCAAAGAGCAACACCGTTGTCCAAAAATTGTTGGCGGAAGAAGCTGTTGAGCCACTTTCCGTTGCAGTCACAGTGAAATGGATTTTGTCCCAGGGCTCTGTTGACAATGGATTGTGGAGAGCATAGCTTGTCAATTAGGATGACCACCAGTGTGTCCACCTGTCACGGTCTAAGCAACACAATAGCTGCCTATTTAGCATAACTACACATAAGTTCACTCAATTCCAAGGTCCTTGAGCTTCACAGTAGTTGAAATAGGTGTTTACCGTGCAATGCTCATCTGTGGCATTTTTAACAAGACGATTTTGTACTCATTTCCTTTAGTTCATCATGAATATGAATTAAGACCAAGTACCTATAAACCAAGAATTTTCGACTCACAAAATGAGATTGTGCACGACTGATCGGAAAGTTCTTTCTAGCTGAATACGCGTGCTACAAAACTTACGACTTATAGAAGAATTTAAGACTAGTATCCGAACCACTGACCATGATCATGGGTGTCTTGGTTTGAATACCAATCAAACCTTTTGGTGTATAGACTAGCGATCCCGTGATTGGATGAATCGGTGGCGATATATATTCCGCCTGAGCGCGAGTTAATTGCGCTGCTGATCACGTGCTCGTGGTCGGGTGGCTAAGTCTTCAAGCTACTAGCAAAGGAGGTCGCTGGTTTGGAGACTCCCTGGGGTTTCATAGAATCCGCGCTGTTGATTCCCAGTCGAGATGTGCAGCTGTACAGTGCTTCTCGACTTTTCAGCATAGGCAGGACGAAATCTCCACCGAAAGACCAGTGATTCTTAAACCGAGGCACCCTGCTAGCTGAGGGGCCATTTTGGAAGTCTGTACAGACACTATTGCCTTCAAATAACTTTGTAGTTTATACTGCAGTCACCAAATTTGCCTCATCGGATTTCTGCGTTTGTTCCTTAGACCCTATCTGCAGCGGAGAAGCAACTTTGATTTCATCAAACTTTGTTTACAAATCGATTATCCATGTATCAGAAAAAAAACATCCTCAACAAAACAACACAATTTGTTCATTGGAAAAACTCTAATTCTTCCTGGACAAAATTAAACACGTTGTGTAGATTTGATTGCGTAGAATAGTTGCACTAATAATTCAATAGGAACACTGTTGATAAATTTATCGTCGGTGTTACGCCGATCTTACTCACATATTGTTCAACTGTCCGAGTTCTTTGAATGTTCCGTAGGGAACTGAAGAAATATTGTTCGCTTGAAGAATCCTAAAGGTGAGAAAATATTAGACAAACAAATCCAAAGTCTTCCACTCACAGCACACGCAGGCCTCCCAGTCCTTCGAAGGCATTTTGATGGATACACTGCAGATTGTTGTGGCTGAGTACTCTGCAAAGAGTGCATTTGAAATACAGTGATGGTGAGATATATAGTCAACGGGATTTTGAAATTAACTCACTCTTATTGAGCAGTCCCTGCGGTGTGCGCCTCTAAAGGTGCATTCATCATACCACATGTAGCTGAGCATGATAATCAGACAACCTGCCATGAGAACTAGTAAAAAAATATAACATGACCTGAAATCTATTCACTTTTGGCCTTTTCATAGAACAACGTTATAAAAACTCGTTGACTTTACGGTTCTTACTGTATCATCCCAGGAATCCTCTTCTCAGTTCTGGGAATAAAATTGTGATCGAAACCAAAAAATCGAGGAATTTAGTTTTCATAACACCTGGCGCATACTGCCGTCCGAGAGCAAATCATCATCTTGATGTGTTTCCGCATGATGTCGGCTAGCTTTTTCTCACATCTGCACCCAGGTAGATCAAATTAAGCTGTTTAAGATGGGCTCTCACAGTTGGTAATAACAATGATCGAGTGAGTGACCTGTTTATTGAGCAGTTTTCACACGTGTAACTGAAACAATTTCAGGAACGTAGCTTCTCTCACCTGATTCAAATGAAAGCATGCTTTTTATGCTACCTAGACAAACTTGGACAAAGACTACAAAAGACGCTTAATCTGTTTGAGCATAGAAAAATATAAGCAGCTGTAAACCTGAGTAGTCACGATGGGTTACTGCGTCCTTTTTAAACGGATTTCTTATATTTCGTTGTTTTCCAGATTTGTGAGAGATACCAACTAAGCAAACCCAAGATCAGTTTACGAATAGAGTACAAGCAGCGCAGTATATGACAGTCTTTTCAGTTTGGTTCACTCGCACATAGCATTGTCATCTTGAGGTTTCTTCTAAGAGGGTGAGGCGGCCAGTTCACACACACACACACACACACACACACACACACACACACACACACACACACACACACACACACACACACACACACACACACACACACACACACACACACACACACACACACACACACACACACACACACACACACACACACACACACACACACACACACACACACACACACACACACACACACACACACACACACACACACACACACACAAGAGATCACGAAGAATTCGGGTGTTGTTGGTGTTGTTCGCCTTCCAGGATGGGATCCCCGTGACCCCACCTGTGCTTGGCTGGAGACGTTGCAAGAAATGGCGGCTAATCGATGTCAGTGGCGTACATGCTGTCAGTTTCTTTCCAGATTGTCTGATTGAGCGGTTGGAGGTGTAGGCACCTCAGAATGCTTGACATAGGCCAGCACTAGGTCCCTCCCTCATCCACTCTTTTTCTCTTCTTTTCACTCTAGGGCTTTTAATATATATATATATATATATAATTAGACGAACTTCATGGTTGTACGGCATTGAAGCATTAGTGTCAACATTGATGTTGCTGTCTTTGATGATGATTGATGATGAACAATCAAAACGTGTCCGTTTTCCAGAAAAAAACTTAAAAATCAAGGTATATATAAAATTTCCGCAAGTGCGAGCCTCACTCACAGTGTCTTTAAACTTTTCAGCGTGGAGAAAGCATTTTCCTGCAGCTCACGAATTTCATTGTAACTGAGCACTCTGAAAGCAGCGATACAAAATGAGTGACAGGTGAGCAGAGGGAGGGTTGACACCAAATTACAAAGAAACGGACGTGCATAATGAAACAGTTGTACTTGGCCTCAAAAGCCAGTTATAACAAATGAATAACACGGTCGAGTTTCACTTGTTTCTTACTGTTTGGCGTAAGGAAAACTTTGAAGTCCACAACACAGTTATTTTCCTTCTTGAAGAACTGCTTCAAAAACCTTGAAGTAATGCCTTTTTTAGAGTCAATTAGTGTATTCCACTAGCTGATATGAAGCCACCCGGGGTAAATTAAAAAATAAAATTATTAAAGAAGCGTATCCATTGGTAGTCGCCTGACTTCTACACAGGTAGTACTAGTCTCTGCGACTGGTCTGATGAGGTAGTTTTTATAGGTATGTCATTTCACGGGCTAACTCAATGTGGGATAACTCATAAGAACAAAAACAGAACTATCCTGCATACTCATCAACAATATATAATAATCGTTCAGCTGTAACACCCTTTCGGTGCGTAGCTACCGAGGAAAGCACGAGGACTGGAAGAGTGCCAGTTTGCCCAAGCCTAGACAGGGGAAGTCGAGAGGCAGAGGTCGGGTTCGAACCCTCAGATCACACTCAGAATGTGGAACCCATCTTTTTCGGATTTCCGTTGGAAATGACAAGAACTGTCTTATTCCCGTCAAACTTCCTTTGCGTACTTGACAGTAGAAAGTGAAATTTTGCGATGTACTCTGAGGGCAAATTCTCAGAGCAAGCACTCCAACTGTAGAAGCGGGCTTGTTCAAACCGCCGCGGCACTTGGTTACTTGGATAGCAATTTAAGCACATTACAGGCCCCACTCCTCCGTTTTGATGGGTTACAGTTTCAAGATGTGACGTCTGAACGTCTTTTCACAGGGATATAATTAACTTCGATTCGAATCTAAGGGGGCTTGTCAGAACTCTAAAATTTCGTTTTATTTCTGCAGGTTGAGAAGAGTGACCACGCTTAGCAGTAAGAATCCAGCTTGTATGACACCTGATGTCCTATTTGGGAGCAGTTTGAAGGAGAGAGGTAATTTTTTTGTTTTAAAAGAGCTTTGCTTTTATAAAGAGCTTACCTAGACCTAAACTTTCTAGATGACCTGTCTTCTAATAAGACGTTAAATGATTTCCTGACTTTAAAGGAGACTCCCTTGACTCCGCCTGATGACTTTAAAGGAGACTCCCTTGACTCCGCTTGATCATCGATTTACTAAGGGGAACATATAAAAAATGTATCGTGGCCATAAACGGAACTCACAGTGTATGCAGTTTTGTCAGGTGTTCAAGTCTTTCCGGGTGAATCTCACTGATCTGGTTACGTTCCAGATAGCTGAAATGGGTACGAAAAACGCTCGCATTAAACGTGTACAGAAAGCAAGACATACGGAATTCCAACGTACAAATGCAGTGTTTTGCTTGCAGTTTCTGACGGCTTTTTTTAAACGAACTGCCAGACGGGGCGTGGTTATTTGCAAGGCATGGATATAGAGCCTCAACACACGAAGGCTTACACACGAAGCTTGTATTCCCAGGACCCGGAGGGCCAAATCCGCCTGAATTGAATCGGAATTCGTAAGAGTAGCCTCTTGTCCGTCAAGCATACGCCGAGCAGACAGAATCTCCTCCACTGTCTCTGAATTCATTTCGAAGACGCGTCATTTGAACAAAATGAGCATGCTCATGGGGAAACTAATACATCTGTTTAATCAGATGAAATAAACGAGCCAAAGAAGCCGGTCGAAACATACCACATCCGGTTGACGGGAGCGAAGAGACTGGACCTTACCGTGGTGTGACGGTTTGCGCACCTCAGCGACCCATTGAGCTACACTGGGAGTATCCCTGCGACACTAACAGAGTCTCTCATACCAGGTTGGTCAATGGCTAGAGTTCTGACGAACACAGTCTCCTGGCCCTCCATGTTGGGGGTTGGAACATGTGGCGAGTTGTTCCGTAGAAATAATCATACATTTGCATTTCCCGCCAAACACCGCTGCCTTGCGGTTAGGCTTTTGAGCCAAAAGCTTTGGTTGAGGACCCTAATCGTCCTCCTGTCTAGGTGTGGGCGCCCTGACAGTATCCTAGCCCAGTTTCAAGCATGAACTGCAGTACGGCAGCGAAGCATCAGTGTTGAACACTGATGTCATGCTGTCGCTGAGGATGATGATGACGGGAGCGACGACCAATCACGGATATGATGTGCATCTTGAACAGGTGAATCAGCTGGCTTTTTTTAGGTCGGGAAACACGTGATCTCATCTATTGGGATAGGTGGATGAACTGTCAATATAACGTCGTTCAAAGCAGGCCTTTCACCGAAAACCGGTGCAGGTTTTTTTTAACTTTTTGTTGTGGTCGATACCATGCGCTACCGGTGAACACTTATGTAAATTGAACTTGATTTAAATGTATCTAAACTTGCATGGACTAAACGTAGATATGAGTGCAGAAATGAAGCTCTTCACTTACTGCAGGAAAGAAAGTGTCAACATGGCCAAACTATCAACTACTGGAGGACAAAGGTAAGCAAACTTTCGTGGAAGGTCATGAACAACTTCTGGACCACACTTCCACAGGGGGATTCAAGTTCATTCAACTGGAGACAGTTTATCCTGAATGGAAACTAAACTTTCAATAAGTCCAGGAAACATACAGTTTGACAGAACAGCGTTTAGCAAAAAGAACAAACGAGGGCAACGCATTCGAAATCACATCAAAGCCACTCACAGTTTGGTTGTGTTTTCCGGAATGTTTTCAGGGATCTCAGTTAAACCGAGATCCGAACAGTACACACCATCAGATTCACATGTACATCGATCGGGACACTTTGACCGCTCGGTTGCTAGAAATAAGGAGATAAACCATTCATTCTTTCGGATTCATCTGAAGACAAGTTATTTTGCGAACCATTCATAGAACCATATAGGAAGGGATAATGCGCTTACTCAGTGGGTATTCACAACATACTGAACGACTGGCAGTGCAAGGCCATCTTGTAGTGCGTTCTTCTGTAGGGCGCGTTAGTTTGGAACTTGTGCCACATTCTTCACCCGGTTTGTTGCATGTGAAGTGGTAACGAGCCAAACTAGCCAAAGGTGTCCCCGCCAGATCTTCCGGTTCAACGCAAGTCGGAGGAGAAGGACCAGAAATGACCTGGTCCACATTCTCGCGCAGCCAATCGGGAAGCCAACTGAGATGACAATCACATTTCAGTGGATTGGAACTGATGCTCCTGTGGACAGAAAAATACGCACGTTGGAGTTGTTAGTTTTGTTAGGTTTTGATAATTGTCTACAGAAATCACAAGTGCTGGTTCCAAGCCGATCATGGATGAAAATCTGAAGGCAGTTATTCTGAAAACATTTTTGGCAAGCTGTACTTTGCCTTCGACTAAATCGATTTGTTGGTAGATAGGTGGTGAGATCCTGTGGAGGGCAGAGTCGTTCAATGTTACTTTCGTCAAGGTATTCACAAAATTATGGCATATTTATGCTAAGCCCCTAATATCGCCTTCATAAGTTTAGCTTGGGCAGTGAGTGGTGATGTAGAGGGGCGTATTCAACAGTACTCGACTGGCAAGGTGTTCCTGTCCAGCGAAAAAACGTCGCTCTAACCAATTTGGGCCAGTCTAAGCCCAGACAAAAGCAGTAAAAACCGGGACATGCAAATGGGTTGCTTTCTCTCACCCTACAGGCCTGAAACAAGCCCTCAAGTGGTGTCTTCCTTTTGGGGTCATTAAGAAGCAGGACCGAAAGAACTGGGTGCCGTGCAAAGGTGCAGTTTTCCACGCTCTTGCGTATAGCCGAACTAGGGCCACTGGAAGCAGGACTACAGATAGGCAATGAACCTTAAGAAGGACTCTGAGAATACTCTGAGCCCGGGGAGACCTGTGTGAGTAAGCAATCACTCTGGTGAACTAACGTTTTGAAAATTTCGATTAGAGTTGTCGCATGAGAGAGTCGTCAGATCTAAACATGAATGTAAGTGACACAGCAGCGGTGAAGTTTGTGATGGGGAAAATAAAAAGAACTGGGGATGAGATCCACCAGATCTGACTGCAATTCAGTTCAGTTCAGTTTTTCAACCAAACGCCTTCAAAGGTGTATATTGGTCCGCCAATGCATTTGAATGCACACTCCTTGCGCTCATCGTATCCACTTATCCAACACGCCTGATCACGGGAGCAGTCTGAACAATTTCCAGAGTTTGTGTTTTGCGCTGAAGCTAAGATTAAAGGGTAAACTAATGAGTCGGGTACGCCTAAGTGTTTCGTATAGAATCTGCTCATCTTGAAACATCATGACCCACAGAACGTTTACAGTATGAGCTCAATCCCCCTCCCCCGCAACCGGCACCTTCATTGGTGGACACTGGGATCAGAACCCCCAACCTCTACATAGCACTCAGTAACCCAAAACAAGGAGCGCGATAGAATCAAAGAATGAACTTTCGTTAGATTCCATTTGCCAACAAAGTTCTGGCTCACGACCGTTTAGTGAACGGAATCTCCTAAGAGGGACCCTACCCTTAGTTGAAGAATGTGGTCTACGCAAACATCTACTCCGAATGATAGAACCCATGTATTTTCATCAGTATAGCTGATTTGATGCGATCGGCGCCCCCCCCCTCGGTTTCGTTTCGTCCTGTATCCTCATATTCAGAGTATATTGATTAAATGAAGACAAGCAATACGGGTCGATATTAAAAGACCATTCCAATATGGGCAAATTTTCTCACACAATTTGCTTTCCTGAGTAAATTTGTTCCCAAACGTACAGTGTGAATGGGTTCCTAGTTCTTTGGTGTCTTTTTGGGATACTCAGAGTTTCAACGCCTTTGAGACGGTACCTTAGTCGCGTGTAGCAATTTTTATGCTGAGCAATGGGACACTGTTGGCTTCATATGATTTGACTTTGTCGCATGACATGTTCCTTTCATTCGATCGCCGAAAAACTGCAACCTGAAGAAGGAACAGTAAAATCTGTGGTCCAGTAACAACACAGAAGCAGGGGTCGCCGTCGAATCTAGCCCCGGCAGCAAAATTTTTTGCAGAAGACGGTGCTCCAGTTTTATCCGCTATCAGAAGCTCAAAGCGGATGTCCAGTTCAAGGCAAATTATCGGCTTTGCCAAACGACGACGTAAACTCACACAACTGGGAAACTCGATCGATAATCCAGCAATGTCCAACAACATTTTTGCAGTCTAGCCTGCTTGTCTGTTCCAGGTATTCACACCAAGGAAAATTAGCCTCTTCTCACCAGTGTCAGTAGCAATGGTCTTCATAGAAACTCACTGAAGCCACTCTTTTGTAACCCCGTAAGTCACATTTGTGCGCGTTCGGACAATTACTATAAGTCCATCCCTCAGTTCGTTCGGCTGTGCGACTTTTTCTAAGGTCAGTTGGGCTTCTGGCTAGCCACCGTAATGCAGTAATACAAACGAACCACACTTGCCATGCGTATTCACTTTAGGTTTCATCTCGCACCCAGTTGGTTTCGGGTTCTCCAAACCAAACATTTTTTCACCTTTTGTTAAGTAAACTGTTTGAAATACACCGGGGAATCGGCAACCAGGAACACGATGCTGATGAAAACATCTTAGTCCGACGGGAAACCAGTTTTGCTGGCATTTCCTCCGACCGAGTATGAAGAGTCGTCACGTACGAAGACCACACAACCCACGATAAAATGAAGAAACCATGCATGCCGCTCACTACAGTGTTGTCAGGGAAGGGGGCTGGATGGTTTTTGGTCGACAGCCGACAAATCGCGCCAGAGTCAAATCTCAAATTAATAATAAAAAAAATTATTTTGGTCAGCTGTCATAAAGAAACCAAAATGGGAAAAAGTGGACGTGGAAAGATTATCGAACCGCTGCGTTTTATCGATGAAGATTTTCATGATATTTCGTTAGCTTTTCTCCATGGGAAACTTCTAAATCATATTGTTATATCAATAATAACTGTCGTTTCATTAATCCTGATTCAGAAAATAAATAAATAAACTAAGTCTTGATGTCATAGACGTCTGTATCCTTGTACAATCGCTGTGTAAGTAGAATGCGAACAGTCACAACTTCGTAGAGATACGCAAGTCACGTGAGCTTACATGCCCGATGATAGCAAGCTACTCAAACCGGATGAAGCCAATAGGCCCATTTGTGAATTTTCCGATGGTCATCAGATGACTGTCATTTCTCGCATCAATCAGAAGGTCACAGTACTAACATTTTTGCGCCACACAACGAGGACATTTCGTGCGGCTGTTGAAAGATTTCCCCGTGTCACGAGAGTGATGAATCCACCCAGTAAAATTTTGTTTCCGGTATGCAGAACGTTTATATGGAAAACGGTGAAGTTGCACAGGAAATCAAATCGTGTAAAATATATCCATACTGTTATGGTTTTTTAAATGCCAGTTGATAACTGTTTTGCTCAATTATTCGATAGAAGAAGGGCATAGAGAAAAACGAAACCAATGAGTACTGATCGCATAAAATCAGTTACACTTGTAAGAGTATACGGGTCTCATTGTTTGCATAGACTTTTGAATAGACCAAAATCCCCAAATGAGGGGAGGGTCCCTGTTTGGAGATTTTTGTTCGCTCAGTGGTCATACACCCAAAAATTCGTTACCAAATGAAATCCATCGAAAGTTTCATCTGTCGGTCACTGAGCGCTACACAAGTGGTCCTGCTAACCGAAGTTAACGGAGTGGAGCGACTAAACTCACACTGGAAACGTACTCCAGGTCGGAATGATGCAAGGTGAATGACTGATAAACGAAACACAAGTTTGCCTCTCATTACTGACCTCAGATCAAAACGTAAACTCCGAAAGTTTTTCTGGTAAAATTCATGTCTATCGACATGATCAGGCATATCGAATAGCTGGATATGGTAAACCTAAATACTGTGAATCCAAGTTTTTGACAATCCAGACCACTATATCCTTGTGAAGACCTTTAGTGAAAAAAACTGAACTTAAACCGGCTCAACTCTCTTTGGTCTCGTTTCGATTCTCCGTCATTTTCCTCATGTCCGCATCACAAATCTGGGGAGCCAGATGAAAGGGATGAAACACAAATCGCTGGAGCATCAACAACAGTGTAAGGATCCAACCATTCTATAGGTGCAAGAATCTCTTTTTGGCAATCTGATTGGTGAAAAAGGACCCATGATTGGATCCATACTTACGTTGTTAGAAAACCTGAAAAATATCTGTTTATGAAAACAGCAAAGTGGGAAGAATGTGGTAGCATGTTGGGCATTTGTGCAGCGGTTGATGTGCCCGTTTCTCATCTCCCGCCTTTTCATTGACTCGAGCAGTAAGGCACCACTTGAGGGCTTGCTTCGAACCAACAAGGCACACAAACGTATCCCAGTCCTTGCTTCTAGTGCTTTCGTTTGGGCTTAGACTGACCTCACTCGTCTCGAGCATGTGCAGCCGGCTTGACCTGAACAGCCTTACTGTGTGAACGGAGTGTGAGGAGGGTGAGGGTGATGTAGTGGGGCTTGAATTTGAGCCATGAAGGGGTGGGAGTGGATATGGGGCTGGTTGTGACGGCGGTCTTCCGTGCTGCATGGTAGGCGTCCGCGATGGAGAGCACACTGAAATCAGCTGACTCACTGGTGAACCATGACGGAACGCAGTGCGGTTTTACCTATCAGCTTGTTCTACGACAGCTTTGGATGTTTTTGTCACCTAAATGACTAGCGCCGAACTCAGAAATGGCTGTATTCTGTAAGAATTATGAAAGTATTTGATATTGATAGGTTTTGTATTATGCATATATATTTTTTAGCAACTTTTGTTTTGGGAATTCTCCTACTGCCTACAAAGCTTCTAGTAATGTTCTAGATAAATTTGCTGAAGACACCACAATTTGCTACTGGCCAGCGGCGTTCTTATACCATTTGTTTTAAGAGATGAAAGGAAGTTTCCATGGTAGTCCCTTCTGCCTTAAGAGAAAAAAGTAAAAAAAAACTAGGTGAAAACACTTTGGGGTAGTGCGTAACGGTAAATATACACTGTGAACTATAGAAGCACTAGGGTAAAGAAGATGTTCATGCGTGACCCTAACTTTGCCTTGAAAAACAAATTCTCAGAGCAAAATGTAACCAAATGAATGAACTCACAGAGACTCCAGATTCAGCTTTTCGAAAATTCCTTTTGCAATGCAGCGTAGTTTATTGTTATTTAGCATACTGAAATTGAAGGGGAAAGCAAATGATAGACCTCTATTGCTGGATCGCATGGCTACACAAGCGTTGAGGGATGACGTTGACAGATGTAATACACTACTCATAAGGTTGTTTAAAAACACCATAAACGTGAGATTTAGCTGGGTTCCAGGTGAGTCTCCGGCAAAACCAGGTTGGTTTGCGAATGAGGGTGTTTCGCTAATTTCGTGCAATTTGGGTTCAAGTAGAACATAAGGTCGACGGGAACTCTGGGACCGCGCCTATCTCATGAGACCCAAGAAGGGTAAAAACCGGTCGTCGGCAGTCGAAGAGTTTCCAGCAAACTTATGAGTAGTGTACTGCGGGAATCCAGAAGAATTAGGAGGGTGGGTTGGTGCGAGACCATTACTGTGGATGGTCTTTTTTGAAGAAACAAAGTCAAGAAACAAAATGAAAGCAAAGCAGAGCCAAGAGATGGCGAAAGTGATGCCAGTACATTCGTGAATGGTAGCGTTCGGGTCGTGTGCTCTTGTTGGTCCCATGATAAGCAGCTGCGTACAAATTCACCCAGTCAAACAAATTTATTCTCGTTATAAAAACCCTTCTGTTTGTCTACACTGAATAATTTGAAGGACTAAATGTTGGAAGCTTGACCATGCCCGTCAGTTGATTCTTTAATTTCATTTTTTTTAATTTTCGGCAGATATTACAATTTAAAATTTTGGACGCAGATAATGAAATTTCTCATCCCGACTAGCTTCGGTAGTTATTCCTATCCGTTTTAAGAAATAACAATGTTCAGTAAGTGGCTGCTCCAATTTTAAAGTATATTATATTATATTATATTATATTACACTATACTATATTATGTTATGTTATTGTGCCGCATTCCATGGTTATTTCCATCATCTTGTGTTATGTTGGAATCTCATATATATTGAACTACTGGTTTACGTAGAAAGTAGCTGTAATGAATTGCCTTTTGCCAATCCCCATGACAGCCTTCCACCGGGATCACTAGTTCGTTTTGCAATCAAGATGATAAAGGGGGGGAGTGAGTTTTTTGGAATATGTTACTTGTTCGGTACACGGTCAGCCCAACTCACGGTTTTACTTTCGTCACAAAATATCACTCACCGCATATCAGATTCTAACATTCTTGCAGTGGAGTTGCATGACCCAGAAGGCCTTGTCATTTACAAATGTCTGACTGTTTGAACCTGAAACGAAACCTCTGTCACTTCCGGAAATGCATATCAATGGACTCCTTCAATCAATTTCGTAATGGACAGACGGACACCCTCTTGAGGATGATTCGCTCAGCAAGGAGAGGGTATGTCAAAGGTATGCGTAATGTGCAACGCTGGCGTACCACCCGATGTTTAAAAAGTCACTTGGAAGTTTTTGGAGGCGACTTACTCATAAATTTAGAATGGTATAAAATTGCAAAACAATAATTGAGGAATACGTGTGCAGATATAACATTTTTAATTTACTGGGACACCTCATTTTGCAGGGTTTAACGTGCTGGGTAAAACGTTTACTAAGTGGACTTCCAGGACTTCACGGGGAAACGCTAATTGCCTACTGTTTTTTTTTTAAAATAAAAAACGTTCAGGTGCTGCGGCCTTTAACAGCTAAAATACGGGAAAGCGAGGGAGAGAGAGAGGTATTTTACATGGTTTGCATCCATTAATTGAGACGGAAGGAACGTGCACTTCATATCTCTAGTCGGCATCAAGCAGTAACCAGACTTCATTACCGTTAGGTACACAATAAACACCTGTCGAAGGGAGGATGCTGTCCTGTCTGTCTGTCTGTCTATCTGTCTGTCTGTCTGAATGTGTACGCACTGTCCCAAGAAACACCGCTGGCTAATAAATAAACCTAACCAGCCAAACATGAACGAATTTGGTCCCACAGGTACACACCTCACGATAAAAATCTGAGTAGACCGATTTAACAACAATCCAGTACCGACACCATGAGAAACCGATTTCTGTTCATTCTCAGGAAGTGTAAACAATCGATAAGTTGTGCACCGTGAAGTACTTTCGGCTCACTACGAAACTCATCATCATCATCATCATCATCATCATCATCATCATCATCATCATCATCATCATCATCATCATCATCATCATCATCATCATCGTGTGATGTAGGGCGGGCAAACCGATCAGTCCTAGAGCTGGGACCTGCGGAGAAAGTATTAAAATTGGGGCGGGGGAGGGTGGAAGACGGAAAACGTGAAAGTGTAAGAAGGGAGGCGTCAGCAGTAGCCTGTTTTCGCTTACCCGCCCTGCTGTATGCAGCAAGTAAGGCGACCCGGCTGATGGCACCACGCGACGGCCGATGTGGCATGAGTTTATTTGTATGTGTGCAGTTCATGGTTGTACGTGGGCTGGGGTACTGTCGGGGCGCCCACACCTAGACAGGAGGACGATTAGGGTCCTCAACCAAAGCCTTTGGCTCAAAAGCCTAACCGCAAGGCAGCGGTGTTTGGCGGGAAATGCAAATGGATCGCCATTTCTACGGAACAAGTCGCCACATGTTCCTTCAACCTGGAGAGTCAGGAGACCATGCTTGTCAGACCTCTAACCATTGACCAACCTGGTATGAGAGACTCTGTGAGTGTCGCGGGGACACCCCTCAGTATAGCTCAATGGGTCGCTGAGGTGCGCAAACCGCCACACCACGGTAAGGTCCAGTCTCTTCGTGACGGCACCACGAAACTAAATGTAACGTAACCGAGTGAAAGACAGCAAAGTGATCTCTTCCTTTTAAGGAGAAACCTCTATTTTGGAAGCACAAACATTGAAAGGATTGCTAACTCGAAACAAGACGGACGCGCTTCGCAAGCATTCTGGCGTATTGTTAATGAAAAACTGAAATTAGACAATTATCGTGTGATACATTACTTCTATGACCTTGACATTGTTTCTCTCACCAGCTGAAGCGAAATTTACAAAGTTTTTCCAAGGTCGAGACACGAGCAGCTATCATCAGGATGTGGTTGAACGTACAGCTTATATCCTCACATACCACAGTAAGCTGACTACACGAAATTATTTACCTCTCCTTGAAGCTTTCAAGGATGTGCGTTTCAGAACAGATGAAGTGCGCTTTTCAGATGTATGGTGTCCTTTAAAACCCGTCGGATTATTAATGATTCATTTTTCTTCGAAAAATATTTGAATATCTGTACCGTGAGGCGCTGTGATTGGGGATCTAACCTATCGAAGTTTGCGTTTTCGTGTGTGTTATAGGTAGGCGCAAAATTTTGTTGTGGCCCGACGGAAAAATAGGTTTTTAAAATCTTGTATCCAAAAGCTTTCGACCATTGTACTGAGGCGTGGGAATAACACTTATTTAGACTCGAATAGCTTGATGGACACTTTTTCGAGAGTGAACTCTCCTGTGTGAAGTTTCACTGGGTCGATCCAGGACAAGCAAACAGCAGCTGACACGAGGATGAGGTAGAAAACAGTTCTATCGGTAAAAATTATGAAGACGGCCCTGATTGATGAGGTAAACAAGACTGATCAACACATGTTTGAAAACTTATTGCGTCTGAACAGCAAATCACGTGAACAGCGGATATATGTGAAAACGACCTACCTCAATATTTCCACTTGTTTGGCGTAGACCTAAGTACAGACCAACTAAAAAAGTGCCTAGCTAAACATATGTGAGCGCTTTGGGTGTGTCTTACGGGTGATGACGGCCACCAGACCGCTGTTTGGTACTTTCTCAACTGTGTGGGTCTCAACTGTGGGTCTCAACTATTCAGTTGTCCCCAAATGACAATTAAGGACCATCAATTGACGGTTTTAAAGACGCAATCTATCCAGGACCAGAAAATCCACCGGCAGTGCGTAGTATTTTAGGACTTTCCTGCTATTACAGGATACTTATAAAAAACTGCACACGATGACCCCATTGTACGTACTGACGCAGGAGTGTAAGCTTTCTAATTGGGACGAACAAGTTGAACATGAGTGGTCGACAAAGGCCTGTATTGGATTCAAACACCAGATAGATGCCGATTGACGCTGACTTTCCCAAGAAGAATGGGATAGTACTGGCTAACATTGTTTACATGGGTCTATCTCTCACGAGGAACGACCGCAACTGCCACGTATCACGAGTAAAGATGTTTGTACTTGTTTATTTTCCGGAATTCTAACTCTACTTCGTCGAACGACACCTGTTTGTTTGAAAAGAACAGTCGCTCCACAGACACAGACAAACAGACCGACAGATGATGGAAAACTTCCACTCAGGGACGTGAGCTAACAACACCGTAGTCGATACGCTATCCAGAATACCGAACAGGATTCATGGGTACTCTCAATTCTGTGCGGCACAATACCCCATTTCAGTTCACGATTACTCACAAAACATTTAGTCGGATGACCCCGAATGGAAAACCGTAAACGGCGCTGATCAATCAGAAGCACCATGTGGAATGAAATGACTTCGAATTCTGGGTGTATACAATCACTTTACTATCTATTATACGTAGGACATGGACCCATTCAAACAGCTAGTCTGGTGGTTCCACATTCCGCTGTACCAGAAATGCTCCAAGGACCACAGGAAGGACTGGGACGTGGTAAAACACATCGCAGGCACTCGCTAGTGGTGACCAGCAAGATGTGGCTAATCTTCGCGGCTCATTCTGAACGTATGGCTTCCCAAACACCCGATACAACAAAATCGTGCATCACGTACCGCACACATTATACTACACAATGGGACAGAAAAAACAAAACCAACAGGTAAGTCGTCTAGAGGGACAGGCTCGTGCCTGTGCTTGTGGTCGATTTCAAAGTGCCTGTAATCCCGGTGGGAAGCAGCTATGAAGCATTTACTTCGTCCCCAGGATCTACCCGGTCAACTACTAGCTGATCGTGGAACAAATTCTAAAATCAGTGTAATACGTGGGGTGTGCAGGGCCAGGAATCGTCTATTTGCTTCCCAGCATGCGGGAATTCGGTTTACAAATGGTGTGAAGCGTGGAGACAGTGGTGGTATGTGAGTTTCACACCATTGCTATGTTGGAATCATACAACGATTCCAGCATTGTTACTACAACAGGTAGACCTTTGACACTCAGTTAAAGCCAGGTAACCGGGTGAGCGACACTGAAGGTACGAAAAGTAAACGACCAAATGTTGTAAAAAGAATGATGTTGAAGACAAACAACACACTGAAGCGCTTATGTAGCAGCACGAGCGAAGCTGTCGCCGCTCACCTCAACAGACTAAAACAACATAGTGTACCCCCTTTCTCCCAGTCAAACCCTTCCCTTGCTTGAACCCACTGTTTTCTGAGTCCAGCTCATGTATCCGATATTCACCCACAATCCCTTATGAGTCTTTGACCCTTAACATGTCGAACCAATTCTGACGAACTTTTCACGCGCGCTTTTTGACCATTTGCGTTGCCACGTGCTATGTGCGCACGTTTGTCGGTAATTCACACCGGGTTGCCGTCATTGCTGGGCTTTCTCTGGACTTGCGCCAATTAGACGGAAATTCCCATGATTTGTTGTTTGTGTCCCTTTAACATACACATTTTGAAAGTGTATTACCGCATTTTGTTGATAAATCTCAAGACTTTACAATTCTTGTCTTGTGTTTTTGCGCGTCACTCATTTGGGCTTCCCAGAATACGTCACGTATTCTACACATAGTATAGAGAGAAGCGAGGTGTTTACTACTGAGCTATTATTAGTAGTAACACAGGGCGGGCTTTAGTCAGTTTTAGAAAGGAGCGTATAGTAAAAAGATGCCGGTCACTTAGACAAGCAGCCAAGATTGGTTAACGATCAGATAACTTTTCACTGCTGTTTTCTCAATGCTATTATTATTGTTGGTTTGTTCCACTAGTAAGTTTCAGTTGGCTGTATCACAAAAACCTATCCCTCATGGACTATACTAGACGAATACATATTTTGGTCTTTAGAGCTTCCGAAAAGTGAGAAACCAGTATGAACATGTGGCCGAGGTTGACGCCTTTTAAAAGAATGGGGCTAGAATATATTTCTTTCCAGACCTACCATGAGTTACGCGTGGGGGGATTTCTGAGAGGAGCACCATTTTAGATTTCAATAATTCGGAAGGGAAACGTTCATTTGTTCAGATGTTTTCCTGACAATTTCGGACCAAACGAGAAGCCCGAACTTCACATTTTTGCTCTTACTGCAGCTGTTAAGCAACGTAATGGTTTGTGTATAACTAAACAGATGAAATAAATGCGCCCGATAGCTGCTTCTGCCCAACGGAAAGAGTTGAGATGTATTCACGGTGCAACGGTAGGGAGACGCAGTTTTTTTCTAGTGGTAGAAACTTATTCTTTTATGTCTTTCCATAACACCTTCTTGGCTTTTCTATAGAGGAAAATGTTGGTAGCTCCCCAATAACGTACTGATGATGTCACCTCGACTGGTGATGAAACGTTTGCGATCAGATTGCCCAGCTCAGCGAACAAGCCAATGGACATCTTCTAGGTTGATTTTCGTTTGTGAGATAACTCATGGTCAACACCCTTCACGCATATCTGTGTCACTTGAGAACGGGTATACTTGTATACTATTTGCTAGAATGTGTCGCAACTATTCTTTAGGGAGTCGAAAACAAGCGAGAATATAATCTAATCAGTGGATGTGTTTTAGTGGCATTGTATGACGATCGCTGTGGATTCCCCATTGCATTTGCAACAAGTACCTATACGCCACATCCAGATAACCTAAAGCCGAAGTTTGGGGGTAAACCTTCTAGGTGTGTAAAAGTTAGTTTCTAAATTTATTCCAAATTAGATTCATTGTGTCTGCTTTTAGGCAACAATTTACTGAGTTTTACTGTTTAAGCCAGAGGAAAAGTGGGCCGTTTACAACAGAACCGTTACGTCATCAATAGTCAGCATGTTAGGGACTTTCTAAGTGATTTCCACTTAATTCTGTGTGTGGAAAATCCTCTGGTGCTCTGGGTCGTGATAGACACAGGAATTTACGGTTTGAACAAAAAGTGGGTGCAGTTATACTGAGAATAAGTGATTCATCCACAAAGACGTTTGGTATCACGCTTTTTCATAGTACTTAGCATGAAGCATAAAGCAGCGCGAAACCGCATCAGTCACAAGCTGCTAGGCCGTGGTTATCTCCACAGTTCGGTGAATGAACCTAATTTCTATTGGGTTCTGGCGTGAACTTCCAGGTTTTATTTTAGTTCATTCTTTTGAAAAAAGGGAATAGTGTTTAATTCAAAGACAGAATCGCCTTGGGAATTCTCACTTACGTTTCAGGTATGGAAACCGTAGATTTGCTCCAAAGTCACAACTTGATCCGGCTGCAAAACGTCTACCGTTAAACGATTTACAAAGCGAATGACTTCGTTTGACTGGTCAGTCATTCTGAATTATTGAAGTTTTTCATCAAAACAACCGGTGCTTTTTTCCTGACATAAAATACAACTCATAAGGCTGCCGAAAAATTCGACGCTTTAGCACCGCATTTCTTGGGACTCATCGGGTAGACATCAGAAGAATAGGCTGCGATACCTAGACTATTCTGTCAACTGGAACGCGTCTCACTCTTTGTGTAAAACACGTATTTGAAGAATAGCATAGAGGAGAGATTCAATTGTCTCTTGTTAAAACCCTTTTTTTGGAAATTTCTCGCACGACTTCAAAAGTGAGAATCATACTTCATCAGTTCTACTGGTGTCTTTAGCTTAATAGCCATGCCATCGCGATATCCAGTTTTGAGCATCATCAAAATGAAAAAAACCGTTGTAAAGCGCTTACTAATTCTCTTTATACTATTCCTTATATAGTTCTACTTGTATCGATTCAATGTGTTCCCAAGGTCCACATGAATTTGACAAACTTGATGTGATGCCTCGTTCATCGTTTTCCCGCTCTTTCTAGCGTCCACTCTGTAAATTACTCGAGAAGAGTAGATGAGACAGAATGCTCATTTGATCCAGTTAAAAAACGGGGTAAAAAGACCTTTTGACCTCACATTTAGGATGTGAGTCCCGGATTGCTTTGGGGACCAGAAGTTTCATCGTCGACTTGCCAGGTAAAGGACCAAGTTCATCCCAGTACTCGGGTCATTTTTGTGTGGACATTTGGATGGTAGTTTACTCTCGATCGTGTTTATAATTCACGTTACGTTAGATGCAACATGATAGTGCATCAAGCCGATGTTTGCCTTTACAACGCGAACAAAAGTTTGAATTACTGAGACGCTTTCTTAGTGCATTGCTATGGACTAGGCGACCCACAACAAGCGTCTCGCTCTTATCGTTTGATCATTGCTCTCGACAGCTCTTTTATTTTATCTAACCAGTGACAAGGTCACTGTCAATTAAGCCACACGCACACGCTGATCGATTAGCATTGATGGATCAAGAGAAAGTGGGAGAAGCGGATTCATGGGTGAACGGAAACTATGCACGGACATAACTGCTGTACTAATAATATTAATAATAATCGTTCAGATGTAACACTCTTTCGGTGCCTAACTGCCTTGCCACCCGAAGGAAGCACGAGGGCTTGGATACTGCTAGGTTACTCAAGCCTAGACATGGGAAGTCGAGAGGCAGAGGTCGGGTTCGAACCACGGACATTCCGGTCAGTAGATTCGCGCTCAAACCACTTGGGCCATCTCGCCCCACTGCTGCACTACCATGTTAACGAATCACAACAAGATTGAACTTTATTTTGACTAGCGAAATACACTCATTTGCAGACAAATTTGGTTTTGATGGGAGGCCCACCTGGAACCAAACTGAATCTTTCGTCGAAGAATTTTCAGCAACCTTATGAGTAGTGTATTGCGTCTATATTTTGATTGCATTTGGATGACCTGGATGTGTATTTAGGTAAGTCTTGTTGAAATGGTCTTCCTTCTGTTCTGACAAGACACAGAAGGCAGTGGACTCGAGTTTCACTGTGATTAAAGCGCATCAACAATGCACATCTTTGTCCGTGTCAGGATTTTTACTCAATTATATGCAAAAAGAGGATGTTACGTACAGTCCACTGGCCTTCGCTGCCCGTACCCGAAGAGGTGCCCATGCTTCGGCGATGTGATTGGCTTGCCCGACACGTTGGCATCACTGGTAAGTTCTGACAGTGACGCAACTCAGGTGCATTTTGGAGTGTATCAACCAAATTGGGGAAGCAAGGGGGACAGAGGAATGATAACTACAACGAGAATCGAGCGAATTCCGTCGACCTTATTTCGCTAGACCGGGGTGCCATCTCCAATGAACAACTCTTCGGATGCAATAACGCTTTTTGATCAAAAGCGGATCTAATCGTGCCAAATGTTTGGTGGTTTCCGGTAGGATTCTGGTCACTAAATGTGAAACATGGATCCGGCACCATAGAGTTTGTTTTGGATGCATCCTTTTATTTTTTGAGCAATCCACAAGGAACCACATATTTAGAGCTGTTCCCGCCAATTATAGAAAGTTTACTGTGGGTTGTAGCCGGCATGTAAAAATGAACTTACACGATTTTCAAGGATGGTACGTGGCTGAAGGTAAAGTTATTCAGACAGCCCAGCTGATTGTGTTGAAGTAATCTACAGTAAAAAGGTAATCAAATGTACACCGTCCACAAAAAACTTACAATATTTCCAAGTTTTCCAAACCTTTAAGGATACGATGATCAAATGTTGTCAGTGAGTTGTTGCTCAAAATTCTGAAAGGTAAATTTATCGGAAATAAATCATTCAAACCAAATTGGTGAGAAGTGTTAGCCCATTTTATTAAAATCGATGGAACGGGTTTATCGAATGGAATAAGAAGCTGTTCCGGAACTGAAGTTATTACAAGCAATTGTGGGGTTTTCAGAGTGACATTCCGTGTTTCCGGTAGAAAGTTGACATAAGTGGTTTTGGACTGGAACTCGTGTAAAACAACTTGTGTCTTTAAGGTCTGGAACTATTCTGTCCCACTGATAAATTGTTGCGACGGTCATCAGATGTCACATTTGTGACTGTTGACCCAAAATACACAGACCAGTGACTAGGATTGATCGAAAGCATGAAATTAGGAGGAATTCAATGTTCAAATCAGTTAGGAATTGTACTCAAACCTATTACGGTTGGTCTACTGGATATATTTTATGTCTCCTATTTCTAGTGTTCTGTAGTGGTTGAATTTTGTCCACACCTGTTATGCTGAAGGCACCAAAAAAGCAAGCGCATCCGGATCGCTGGACTGTAGAGCAGATCTCTGACAAAAGAGGCAACGATTTCACTGCAACAAAAGTACACGGAAATTTGATAATCTCATGATAAACCCTGGTATTTCTGGTAATCCCGTAATTGAACAATGAGCGGTGCTATATCCTGTCTAAGTGCGAGGTAATCAGGCCGCTGATCAGTCACTCGTCTCAAAACAGTTAAATGTTTAAACAGTTTGGCGGATGGTCGCGGGTTCGAGACTTCCTGGAATTCCGCAAGATGCCCACTGCTGATGATCCCCAATAAGAATGAAACAGCTACAATGGTTCTCGGCCTTTTCGGACAGATTATTTTCACTTACGGGATGAAATCTCCTTTAAAATTTGATACTTTGTTACCTATGTTTGTGACGGAACCCAAACAGATATTTACACCAGAACACGTGACCATCGCTTAGACAACGAAGGTTCGTATGTCACACGCGTCACTGATTGATACTGTCATCTCAAACATAAAAATCATTCGAAAACACTTAGAAATTTTCTTATTCTTCGGTCTATACTACAATTATAACAAACTTTTTGTGTGCTGCTGTTCTGACTATTCGGAGATATCAAACAATGGAGGACCGTCTTGATATTAAGTATGTGATTAAAAACACTTTGCCTGGCTGGTATACTTACCTGATCCGCACGCTACGAACAACTAAAAATCAAGGCCATCGTTTTTGTCACCCTTTTAGAATTTCAGGAAGACCGTGGAATTCCACTAGATTTTCAAACAAAAACGTTTCCTAGAGTACTTGAATTTGACTCAACATGTGACGGCTATTGTTTCTGAGGACGTACTGCCAGTGTGTATTCACTTGGCGCTCCTGTTCGTGATGTAACCCCCCGCACGGAACCTAAACTATGCATACCAGCTTGGTAGTTCATCTCAGAGTACATTTATTGCAAAGGAATTAATTGGAAATGGTATCCCCATATCTGTGTTTCATCTAGTGATGTGTTGTGCCGTGTTGCAATCTGCTCGCATAGACAAAGCTGTAACTACCGACTGATGAATAAAAAATGTTTAACGGAGATTTCGTTCTATGAGTGAAGCCAATTTATGCCAAAAAACTGAGGAGCACTGTACAGCCGTTGAATCCCTATTGGGAATCATCAGCACCTCGCAGTTCACGAATCTGCAGTAGTTGAACATTAAACTCTTCTGACCCTCCCGTTTAAGTGCGAGTTATTAAAACTGCTAATCAGCCGCTCGTGGCCGAACGGTTTGGTCTTCAACCACTGGTCGAGAAGTTGCGAGTTTGAATTACCCTGGAGATTCTTAAGATGCACATCGCTGATAATTTTCAATAAGGATGAAGCAGCTATGAGATGTTCCTAGGCCAAGGTTGTCTTGACTCACAAGATGAAATCTTTATGGAAAGCTTCCAGCTTCCTTCACATCTCCAAACATGTAAGTGGCGCTCTTACGGATTCAATCGGAAACAATCACTTGATGGTTGAGCTGGACTACTACGAGAGGTTGTCTTTTTATTGGTTATTGTACGTGCTACCACATTAGATTTAAGTTTTCTGAATACGGAGGATCTTTTGAATACGGTCGATACTAAGCGTTTTTTGAAACACTTCTCAAATTAGGAAAACATCTATTGGTGCTTTGCTCATCACCAACTCTGAGTGAAAGCACGTCACGCCGACGTAATCTAATTGGATAGGGCTTTCTTCTTGTGTATTGAGCAGACTGCAAGATTTATTGACGTCTGCTGTCGTCTTATTCAAACTGCACCAGCCATTGATTTTAGTCAACGTATGGTATTGATCGGACCAAGTCGAATGTATACTGTCCTGGAGATAGGCAGAATGGTGGGTTAGTGTTGATAGCGATGAACAACGCAATGAAACCGTTACCTTCTGGTTAAGAAAACGGGAGAAGAAAAAATAAACTTTACAGGATTTCGTGCGCCGCCCTGCATTTCGATAAACTCAATGATACACGAAACCAAAATGTGTTCAGGCTATGCGAGTGAGCTGGGAAACACTGAGTTAGTCTGTCGAACCGCAGCTTCAAAAAGAAATGCATTATTTATGGTTGGAACATTTGGTTCACTTATATTTAATAACTATTTTCTGTCGTTTCAGATTAATTACCAATGAGATGTATACGTAAGAGGACTGTCAGAACATTGGCACTGGTCACCGGATATTAACAATGAAAAAGCCAAATGGCTTCGTCTGTGTCGTTGCAGAAGATATGTGCTCATTGGTGACCTTAGTGTTGACGTACGGCAATGTCTCAACTACATTTGAATTGTTTCTGTTCGAAATATCATTTCGTGAAACAAAAGGGTAAATTCTTCGTCAAACGACAAAACTAACACATGCGCAACTCACAGTTTCTTTAACTTTGCATTACTTTCAAATGCGAACGGCTCAATTCTTTCCAATTGGTTTCCGTCCAGAATGCTGAATAACATGTAAAAAAATGGACCAGAGTTAATTAAAAAGACCACCCCTAGAGTTGAAACTCTGTTTGAATGTGTCATACCTGAAGGATATTCCATACATAAACCAAGTGTCAGTTGTTCCGGATGTGGGAATCCAAGGTTGAACAATGGCGAGGATCGTTAAATATTGATCGGTGAATTATTTAACAAGTACTAACCAACCCTGTCCAATGAATCCCGCCGTCTTTCCATACGATCGCTATTCAGTTTATGCGTGAATTACTTGATAGCAGAGTTTCCCTACATATATATGTATATGTATGTGTATGTATATATATATATTACTGACCAGTGTGTAGACAGGTAATCCTCGTTACTCGAATGACAATTATGGTGCAATAAAATCAATTACTGGTACAGATAAAAACTTATTTGTAAATTAAGATGTTGGCTATGGAAGACTCAAGCAAATCCCACATCAGAGTTACCTGTTTACAGTATTCTCCACCTTAGTGTGTTGCATAAATACCGTCTCTGATTTAAATTCGGAGGTTAGGCCTAACTTTAGAAATCTTGTCCAGGAATTTTCCTTACTAGGACAGCCCAACAGAAACATGAGACGCGCTTCGTCCGGAAAACGCATTTGGAAAATGCTATAAAACAAAGATTTTGTAAAAATTCATTTGAGTCTCTCTTCTACAAGGACCTAGCCTTGGGTGTGTACGTCCACATATGTCTACGTAAAAGATAAGACTGAACAAATTTCCGAGACCAATTCTCCCCGGTACTGTGGTCTGCCATTAGCGTTATAAGTGCTTTCTTAAGTTAGCTGAATTACTTACGCTGAAGACCCTGAAAAGAACAGATTGACCTCGTCAAATTCTAATTCATGTTATCAAACAAACATATTGACTAATGGTGTGGGGTGTGTCAGTATCTGACCTAATATAATATGTTTAGGCTTCCTTCTACGTAAAGATTAATGGCTACTGATTTAGAAGCTTGATCAGATCTGTAATCTTGACTTTGTCCTATTGATGATACGTCACATAAATCGTACTGTTTGTAAGGGTTTAGGATAGAATCCATTACACGTAAGTCAGAATGTTCGGAATCAAGGTTATTTGTATCTAAGTTTGTTGAAATGCAAATGCCTTGGTTATCTGGCCTTGAAACCCAGTGTTTTGAAGCCAGCGATGATAAAACTATTATAGAAGACTGCCAAATCAGTCCTTGTCTTGGCCATCATCAATTTCTTATATCTTGGGAGCAAGATCTTGGAATTGTACTGAAAGCCCAAATAAAGTTATAATACCGAAGAGAGACTATGAAAGGAAGGAACAATATTTTACACCACTCTGGGTATGTATGCTTTGTGGGTTAGTGTATCCAAACTTGAAAATCGAACGAGATGGTATTCTCTCAAAACAGCATTTTTAAAAATCTTCACGGTTTTCTTTATTGATTTGGTCTCCAAATGCCATGAACGTGCGAGTGGGCGTTAATTTTTCTGATTTTCACCTAATTACTTGGTCACCAGACGAGCTAGTAACTCATTTTCAAGCAATTTATAGGTCTAGTTGTTTTTTTCCTAACTTGTTCTTTAAGGCAAACCCAATGAACTTTTTATTCACTAAGAAATTAACCAGGATAGAGACAATACCACAATTGAAAATAAGCATTACATAGTGGATGAAACGCACATTATCGTGTGTGATTGTCTCATCCACAGCTGTAAACACCGCCAAACCGTGGTCCGTATCCTCATATCTGCTCCTCTAAACGGTTCACATGGTTCCGGAGTTACATTTTCATCACTAACTATAGTTCTTTCTCCGGAATTGCACGCGGGGGTAAAATTTGAGTGCGACAAAAATCTACCTAGACGTGAGAAATTAGTCACTTGAACCCCTTCCCAATTAACCTGCACCCACCCACCCCCATATGAAACTGTCATACGAACCTTTTACAAAAGGTGATATTTTTTTGGCAAATGCCACGAAAGAAGTGATTTAGGGAAGGAGAAATCTAAGTGTGGTTTTTTTTACTTGGTCTGTGAATTAAACCATCATCGTCATCATCATTGACAGGAAGTCTCGGGATTAGCTGAATGATCGTTTTGCTCAGCAGTAAATGCTTGGCGCTATTCTGTAAGAAACCATTTTTCAGCCAAGTTGTCCGGCTCGAAATGGTTTCGAACAGTTTACGGAGCACGTGGTCTTCCGCCTGTGATCCCCAACTCAGTTGGTTTAGAATCGTCATAATTTCGTTGGAATATTTGGGTCTTACATGTGCTCAAACCAGTAGCTTTTAGGCTGGATAAATTACCATCTGGGGGAACCATGACAGACAAAATTATCGCCGCATTCTACTTCGAGGCTGACTTTATCATGGTGCAGAAAGGTTATGTAAGATGCAAACTGGAGCAGCGGTTGAAAGACTTCTTGACACGTGATCAACTAATTCACAATGATGGGTAATCTTTTGTGGCCACGCTGTTACGACCAGCAGTTCTGTAGGCTGAATAGAATAGGTGCGCTCATAATGATTTCAGAAATCTTCCAAGAAATTGAGGGCAAAATCTCTAGGAAAACTTGAACACATTTGTTCCTATCATTGTAAGCAGGGACGGATATCACAAAAAATACCCCGCAAAGGCTGCTTCGTGTTACGCCCTTGACTGTCAAAACATTCATTAAGACTGATGTGCACGAAACGTGGGCATGGGCCCAGTTCTGGCCGGCCCCACGGTTTGACGACACGACTAATCAGACAGCACACGGGGACATAAAGTTGTAGAACAGTACTCAGAAGTGATATACTGTTATAATTTCTAGCTTCATTTGCAGATGTCCGGTCACGACGTACGTCGCTGATGGACACTACGGTCCCCCGTGTATCCATCTTTTCACTTGGTAGGTAAACAGCTAAGGTCGCACTTTGAGAAAACAGACTGGAGACTAAGCTGACGGCGAAAAATCAATGTATGCCCAAATTGTTTTTACTTCATTATAGATGTCTGTAGCTTTTGAATGTTTTACAAAATCGCCTAAAGAGATTTGATGTAGTTGACTTCGGCTATCATGACGGTGGGCTCATACCTGGGCCTTTGCATTGGTATTTTGTAGCGTCACAGTTTGTTAAGCGCATCCGATATCCGCATTCCGAAATGATGACTAGTGTGTGAGTGGGGCAACACAGACCAAAGTGCAATTCTGGAAGCCCGAAAGGATTTCGTCCAAAAAGACACCAAAGTCCGTTCTCAAGTGAATGCTGAAGACATCTGTTGGTACTGAGAAATACATTCTGCTTCTAAATAGTGAGATTGACAACGTGTCGGCATATCGGTAGCTCCGAAGTGTTCAGTGGTGTTCAGTGGTGACCTGTTCGCTGAGCTACGCAACTTAATTACAGATGTTTAGTCGCCAGTCGTAGAGGCATCTTCAGTGCACGGACAGTGGACAATTAGATTGTTTTTTTTCAAATGTTCGCGTCCTTAAACACAGTAGATGTAAGTGAGTGTTTGTACACGGTTCATAATGGGAAGTACTCAAGCAAACAAACAAATTTAGTCTTTTGTCACCAGAGATTACGGAATACATCTCAAGGCTATGTAATCAGCAAATGACGAAGTGGAAAAATTCCAGCTTTCATACAATTTCACCGCACCCGTTCTTTGTATAATCAGCATCCATGAATCTATCCACTTTCAAACGAAGCTGAAGCACAGTTAAACCAACCGTTGATTTTTCGAGTTATACACTAATTTGCAAATCAATTTGGTTTTTGCGAGAGACTCACCTGGAATACAGCTGAATCTCCCGTTTTTGATGTTTCCAGGCAACTGAATGTGCTGCACCAGGCCGCGTCATGTTCCAGTTGCTACGATATTCGAGATATCGCGATACATGTATATACGTAATGCACTTCTCAGTCAGATTTTGATCACTTCAAACCCCGGTTCACACCCCCTTTGTAACTCATCTAACTTCACCAGGACTAAGCGAAACTGCATGCAACCACGGCTCGGTTTTTGTACCGATCTCACCAGTTAATGTGCGCAGCCTTTTATCCTTATCATCATTTTGGATTTCCTACGAAAACTAACCGCGTATTATTGGCGCCAAGGTTTTTGCTTCAACCGCAGCAGCTGCCAGGGAAACAGCGACATGTGTGCCGGCTTTTTGCAAACGGGTTTTATTTGTTTCAGTTTTCGCACCCCACCGTTGAAATGCACAGCTAAGATTTGCGCACAACACAAACAAAAACCAGAAATTCAGATTTCTATCAAAACCGCATGTGCAAGGAGTCTCACCAACTTGCCGGCGCCGAGTACATAAACACAAACTGAACTTGTCGTGAACAGATTTCTTGGTTGTGAAAGAGTGTCGATTTTATACTGTCATATCGTGGTGCATTTTGGAGCAAAAAATTCCTAAATACAGCAAGACCCTATTGTGCAGTTTGCGGAAACGTTTTAGAAAGAGTTGGACACATTTACGCATATATGGCTTAAAAGCACGGACACAGTTTAGGCCAAACATGACGCCGTTTTATTACAACTGAGAAATTTTGGACAGAGATAAACGAAATTTTCACCAATATTTGTTGCAAGATTTTCACCGAGGGGTTAGGTATGAAATCACAACCGTGACGTAAAAATAGGTGCGCTAGTTGATGATAATCCTGTCACTCGAATGTTGTCGAAATTCCCGTACGATTTACTTCCAATTTACCGTTACCCCAAGGACGACTCCGGATAAACAGTGCTGGGGAAAATGACAAGCACAGAGTAGACCATTTTCCCAGGGAAAAGGTGACTGGTGACGTATGATTCTTAGGGTTTTCTAGGCCCATTGACAGCGTTAGTGACTCCATAAGATCACAGAGAAGATCGCCAGACCTTTTCTAAATGAATTGAGAGCTGATAAGTCTCAGTGAGTTGGTTGTGTGATTTCTCCAATGGACCAGATGTCGATGTCATTAAGCTACAAATGGAATTTGGATGCGAAAGACAACTGGCAGCTCATAAACTGGAAGATGAGCGGGAGATCAGCGGTTCCATTTACTTTCCAGGCGCATATTATTTTTATGTCACGCGTACTTGGACATCCAGTTTAAAATTTCATTAACCTCCGACCCCCTCCCCCAAAGTCACAGCAACCGACTGTGTAACTGTCGTCAACTGACACAAAAAGTATTGAAGCTAAGCCAGTAGGCTACGTTTAGTTGAAGTGTTAAAAGCCCTAGCTCCGTTTGCAGAATGCAGCATGAAAAAGACCGTTTCAGGACAACTTCAGTCCGTAAGGTTCTGCACTTTGTGTAGAACAGAATTTAATGGAGCAAATTACGGGGCTCATTGCGTCGTCTATATGGAACCAAATTAATCTCGGAGAAACTGCCTCTCAGTTCGGGTTTGAATCAGTTCGTCCTTATCTTATCATGGGACTTTCGTCTATTACCTGTTTCGTATCATGACCTGTTCTGTCTCAGCTGGATTCCTCGTGATCAATGACTTGACTTTGGACTCGCTTCAGTTTAGAGCAATTCAAGCTAGGAGCCCATGATTATTTTAGGCAGATGTTGTTTTGCTCGATTTTCTAGCCTTCGGTCAGTTCTACCGGGATTTGCATCTCTCTAATAGCAGATAAACTGATAAAACCGCTGTGCGCTTCATGATGATAATTGCATGGCTGCTGTATGTGCTCCAACATTTAGTGGTGTTGCTCTGTGTTTTGCTGGGAACCACTTTTAGATTCTAATTAAATTAACAACAACTTTTGTCCTCATTTTAGTGAATCTTTATGTAAAAGCTTCTTTCGAACCGTGGTTTACAGCACAACTTTGCCACTCGTTCTGTGGTAGTTTTCAACGAAACAAGGGTGGCACACCTCCCGCAAAACCAAAGTTGTTTGCTAATGAGTGTATTTCGCTAATGTCGTGCAGGTTGGGTTCAAGTAAAACATGAGGCTGACGGAAACTTGGGGACTACGCCTATTTGATAATCCCCAAGATGGGCGAAACCGGTCGTGGGCTGTTAAAAATTTTTTAGCAACCTTATGAGTAGCGTATTACGTCTGGTGGTAAACCTCGTTTATTGATCAGAACAGACAACTATTAGCCAAACTTGTCTCCTCTGTAGAAAAAAATTAGACGACTAGCTAAGTGCAACGATCAAAGTGTAATACTACGACTGGACACGAACTCCGGAACCTTGTCATTGGGAATTCAATGAAAACGGACCCAAATATTTTAGGCAAACCATGAAATTCTCAGTGAATAGAATGCAATACAAAACAGCACGAACTACTGAAGGCCAAAATTATTCTGTTCTGAAAGATATGTGCATGGAATATTGCATATACAATGGAATAAAAAGAAATACTTGTCACCAACCGGTCCTTTCATACAACATATATTCGGAGTTTTAAAAAAAAACAGACAAGCCACCTGGAGCTTTATGCCGGATACTCCCAACGCACCAAGTTCGTATCGCAGTCGCTCAGTCGCCTATGGGAAAACTTGAGCCTTTTGGATTCAAGTTGATCATTTTTGGCCCTAAAGTTATACTTGCATTCGTGGAAATCCTATCTACTTTTAACACAGTAAAAAATGTAGTGACTCCGTTAGAAGTTTCATATTGAAACATTATTTCCTAGCTTTCTGATCTTTGGAGTTGTTGGCGCTATTGAAGTTGTTATTGTACAACCAACTAAGCTTTAGGACTCTCACACCGGAAGAATTATTTAGGCTTCTACAGCTTTGTACAGAAGATACACGGTTTTTCTTTTAGTGGGCAATTTATGGAGGGGGAGCCCATTTGGGTCTAACTGGGCTGGTGTATTTGAGGACGGCCCAGAGCAGAAATCAATAAGAAGGACAGGTATTACTCATTAGTAGATAATCTTGTAGTATGCATAGATCTTGGCCGAATACATAAGTAACATCAACCAGTGTCACTCAAGGTCATTTGAAGGTAACTATGGAAACAGAACAAAATAATGTGTTCTGTGGTGTGCTGTACACCAGACAAATTGATGAGTCGCTATCAAGAGACATGTTCAGAAAACTCGCGTCAACAATGCAGTACGTACAATTTGGACGTTTTTCAAGTATTGAACAAAAGATGATCTAGTTAATACCTTATCTGGTGTATGGTACCACCAGACAGGTTGACGTAGAGAGTACAAACACCAAAAGAACCGTCAGTCTAAGAACAACAATTCACCGAGATTGATGAATAAACTTTCCAAAACGTCAGATACTGCAATGATATTTGATGATATTTCAGCTGTAACACCCTTTCGGTGCCTAACTGCCATTCCACCCAAAGGAAGCACGGGGGCTAGGATATTGTCAGGTTGCCCAAGCCTAGACAGGGGAAGTCGAGAGACAGAGGTCGGATTCGAACCACGAACCTTCCGGTCAGTAAATTCGCGCTCTAACCACTTTAGCCAGCTCGCCCCTGCAATGCGTGCCGATAAATCGGGTCTACCGAGCCTTACAATCCAAGAATTACTAACTCATCCTTTCTTAAGACCAGTCAAATATTTGCTGGCGAACGATCCTACAAGGATGTC
Organism: Clonorchis sinensis; assembly: GCA_003604175.2. NCBI lineage: Eukaryota > Metazoa > Platyhelminthes > Trematoda > Opisthorchiida > Opisthorchiidae > Clonorchis > Clonorchis sinensis. Next base: position 161,530,042 of record CM030370.1, read on the forward strand.
GAAATAATGCCGCTTGGTGAAAGTTTGCTCCATCCCACCTTACTGAAGAAGGACTCCTTACATTTGGTCACTAAGACCGGTCTAAGTTAGCAGTGGATTGGCAACTTCAGATCAAGATACACTGACAAGACACCAAGGCACCTAGGAACTCAAATCAAAGTACACGCTTGAAAACAGCTCGAGAAATTTGAATATCATTGTCGAAAAATTGACCATGTATTAACCAGATGACTGCTTCCTTGCATATCAAAGCACAGGCTATGCATTACTGGCACAGTAGCTCCTACATCCCGAAATCAGCTTACCTAAACTCAAACTAAACTGTTACCTCAGAAAAATTCATTTATTTGCGCAATTTTGTAACTTTGCCTTATCCAAGAGGTAATTTCAGTGGGGTTTAAAAATTTCGGTTCAAAATGAATCTGACTAGTGCGAAAATATCCCTCCCCAAAAAATTGTTCACGAGAAAACTGTTGGTTTCACCTCTTCGGAGGGACTGTTAGGGCATAATCAACAAGTCAAGGTGAATTTGCTGGAAGGTGATTTACTCGCAGTGATTGAGCAAATCCGTGTACGAAACGGAAACCAGTAAGTAGTGTGCCATCAGGGGAACTGAACTCTTTTCCTGCGGTTGTTCCACTCGAAGGAACAGACTTAAAAACTTCTCTGTTACAGGTATGCTTCAATGAAATGTCTGAGGATGCCTTTTCCAAATTGGGATTGCGGCACACAATATCGTACAAAAAAACCTATTTGAACTTACAGGTTTTGCAGACCATTCAGTCCGGTGAGAGCAGAAAAGGACTTGATCTCTTGAATCTGGTTTCCTCGTAGGTTTCTGTTTAAAAACAAAACAAAACAAATATAGGCTTGTGCGTGGGCATTGTGAAATGAATCAAAATATTTTTTAATCAATAAGGATATGATGTGGACAGAGAATGGGAACAAACCGAAGAACGTTTGATATCATTGTAAAGGGATACCTGAATGTGTGTGAGTGGAGTTCCCATTAGCTGATTTTCGTTACGTGAGGGAAATCTCCACTCTTCCCGACGGGACACACACTACTTGCAAGGCTGTTGAAAACTCTTCAAAGCCTCACAACCGATTATGCCCATCTTTTGGCCCATCAAGTTCCCATCGACCGGAAGTCTTACATGTGGAACTCGAGGAAATACACCCATCTGCAATTTACACTGGGGGTAAAGAGAGAATCAAATGGACCTCTAGTTTATGATATTTTTCAACTAAATATTCTGCACAAAGACCGCCTTTTGGTTCAGTCGTCACGATAGCATAAATGATTGATTCATCTGAGACACTCCTCAACACCAGTGTAAATTGTAAATTGATTTATTTCATTGATTCCTAGTCGTCCATCATTTGTAGTCGATTTCTGTTGTGCTTGAGATCGGTAGCTTGAGAACAGTGTAAAAATCGAAAACTGGAGTGACAGCAAACTTGATTTAGTGTGTTCGAGACTGAAGGTGGGGATCAGAACTACTTAGGGTTGATTGGATATGCAGTTACTGAAACCGCCACTTACAATCCAGGGGAGCTGTGAAGCATTTTACGTATCTTGGAAGTTGTATTAATTCTGATTGTAGTGTGGTAGATGAGGTCAATGCAAGAATCTGTGAGCCTCGGATCGCGTTTGCTAATTTGACACACCTATGGCGTCAACTTGGTGTGTCCCTGAATCTCAACGGACGTGTGTATCGGGCTGTTTTGTTGTATGGCTGTGAAACTTGACCTGTTCGAGCAGCGGAACTGAGACATCTTCAGGTGTTAAATAATCGCTATCTAGGAACCACAGCTCGTGTGGGTTAGTGCCGGCGAATCCATAACGAGGCAATTAGAAAGCTAGCTGTCGGTTGTGCAAACGAAATTTCCATTGAAGAATGTGTCCAGCACCAGAAGCCGCGCATGTTGAACCATAGTTTGCCGAGGAGAGTGCTGTTTTCCGTGCCCAATTCAGAGTGGCGGAAGCAGAGGAGTAGCCAACCCCTGACCTGGCAGAGAGGTATGAAAGAAATCACGAAATGTTGCCACGGATGATGTCGTTGCTACTCGCCTTCCGGGATGGAGATCGCGTTATCCCCACTGCGCCCGGTTGTAGATGCTGCGCGATACGGCTGCTAATCGATGGCAATAGGGTTCTTGTTGTCAGATTGCCTGGATGAGCGTCTGGAGGTGTAGGCCCCTCGGAATGATCGTATTAAGCTAGCACTAAGTCCCTTCCCCGTCCATTTCTATTCTTTTCTTCACAAAAAGGCTTTCAAATAAATCATGACTGTACGGCAGCGAAGCATCAGTGTTGAACCCTGATGATGATGAGGGTTGATTGTTTGGTTTGGGGATGCAAGTCACTGATGCCTCCTGAGCATGTTTCCCTATCAAAAAGCGTCTGCAGTCGTCCGCGAGAGTTGTCAGCTGTTTCCAAACCTGGTGGACAACATTTGCTAATTTGGTTAAGCTGCGCATTCAGACTTATATAACTCGTGAACCACTGTTTGTTAGTCTCCTTCCTTGTAGACTATTCGACAGTGGCTTCGATAACAGGAGCTTCAGTATTCGGACAGTAAGACCTGGTCATAACAAACCAAAGTTTTAATAGGTTTTCGTGTGAGCGGACATTGATTTTACTATCCTACTACTATACAATTTCACCGTTTGTTTAACTATTCAGCCTGAGAGGAGCCTGCTGGTGGAGGCAGTCGCCGTCCGAACCGAGAGTCTTTATGCAGCTTTTTGAGCCACGTCGATGATCGCATGTTGATCGCTTTAAACACCCTCCTGGATCGTCTATTCTACAACGAGATCAAAGAGAAGAAAAGAAATGTTGCGGAAGTGAAGTAGCTCCGCTCATCTTGTGGATGACATCATCCACTGAATGAGAACATGCTGACGTGGTGCTTTCAAAGCGCTTATCCACACACTCCAGATCAGACTGCATGTTGTGCAGAGTCAGTTTATTCTCGACCCAGTCTCGCGGCAAAACTGTACGTCTTAAAGATTCACAGTGTAGCCCACTTGATTTGGAAAACTTCGTATAATACCGCTGTCCAGAAAAAAACGTCTATGCGTCAGAAGGGACATGATGCAATCGGGGTACACTGTCTCTAGTCCAGGGCAGAATTTGACCTTCATCACTACCGACGTCTTCTTAATTTTGCAATACAGAATCAAATAGTGTGAGATGTAAGTATTCAACTTGTCTCTGCTATGATCGCCGTTTACGGTAGAGCTTTTCTTGGTCATGCCTGCATTCACTCACTGATCTGCACAGATTACAGAGCATACAACCCGTACATTCAACTTACAGTTAACCGCGGTCTGCTACTGCTAACATCGGGGACTACCGTCTTTGAACGAAAACCGTATGACAAGCTACGTGGTCGATAGAAAGCCCATTGGTGTCGTTCAGCCAGAACACAATATGCCCATAGAAATGTTTACTTCTGGACTATTAGCGTATTTCGGGCTATCCTAAAACGATCTTCGTACAGGAAATCATCTTACCTGTAGATGGTGTACAAACATGCTTGAGTCCAACCATTCAGGTCATCTATGACCGTCTACAATCGTTAAGGAAGCGACTTGGCCAGAACCACGTGACCGTTCCGACTGTGCGTTGTTCGTGAAACACACAAGTTTCAAGTATGCGGGAATTTGTTTCCGCTCGAGGTTTTGAGTCCGTCGCATAGGCTCTTAACATAAAGGAGAAAATCGCTCTATTTGTGTGCCACATTTTGAAACGAACGTCCGCATGTTGGTTGGTGCGCACAACTTCCTATCTGCCGCACGCTTTGCGTTTCCACAAAACCCAGGCAGTTTGCTCCGATACTAAAAAAACCTGGTGGCTTCTTTGCGTTAATCAAAGCTGTATTCACCTACGATTGCTGCGTGGCCAGTTCCTGTGTCCATGTGACATGTGATCGGGCGGGCTCATCGTAGATTTGGGTGGTGCGGCTTAGCGCAGCGGTCATCGCAGAAATTGGATGAGGTATTCTAAGAGTCGAAAAATTGTTTGGACATTCAACTAAGCATGCGAGACTGTTCATGGGGATATGAACGTGTTGCCCCCGTTTGCCTTGTTTTAGTTAACTGTAGCTCACCTTGTCTGCCATCAACACGTGCTACAACCACAAGGCGCTCGTTGGCGGACCCAACGCTGCGCATCAAAGTTAGAAATTACCGGTGGTCATGCATCCTTCCTACCTATTGGGTCAAAAGCGTCTTCCATCGCCTTTTATCAGTTTACGTGATTCTTTGTGCCATAGGCATGACCCAATGAATTGCAGGCTCACCGTTCAACAGAAACTGCAGATTTTTGAGAGAGCAAATGCACCAAAAAACGACATAGCGCTCCATATCAAGGAAGGCAGGGATGAAATAAAGGAGGATTAAAAAAACCCTCAAGGACAGAGTAGCGCTGACCGAGGTCTCCAGTTCCGGTGTCCTGTTTTCCCCTTACAAGTTTTGCAACTGAACAAAGTGTGAACTAGACCCCCTTTCAGAGGTTTTCACAGTTCAGGTTTCAAAACACAAAACTGCCATTAACGAACAGTCTCTTGTGCACCATGGCAGTTCAGCTGGATGCTTCTTTGAGATTAAAAGACTTCAGAGGCTGAATCGAAACTGGATGCTGAGCTGGATGGAGCAGGTCGGTGTTTAGTTGTTCAAGTAAGGCCAAAAATGTCTTCCAAACAGGATAGGTCCATCAGGAGCGAGATACACGTCTCAACGAAACACGGGAAGTGGTAGCATGTACGATTCGCAGAGTATATTTAATGCCGTCGACAGAAATTTCTCGACAGGCGGAAACGCTGTAAAAGACGCATTATTCTGCTTGCACATAGCAGCATGCTTGGCGAAACCTCCCCACCAGCGATGGATGGGAAGCAAGGCAACCCCGGGTTACCGACCGCTCCCAATCGCAAGTGAAGTAGTGTCACTAAAAATACCTGAATGACTGAGGCTTTTATTCGAGGACGGCTTCCCACTCCTGGTTGACGTTTGGTGGATCAAGCGCCGAAAATTTTCATTTTTCTGGGTATTGCGATAGCATACAAAAACACGGACATGTTTTCCGACGATATTTACTAGCCAGCTGCACGTCCGTTGTACAGACACTGGACCAAGGATCTGCCTTGAAGTGTAGGTCTGGCATAGTTATTTAGGAGTTTGTCATCTGAAAAGCCGAAATCGGGCGGTCACCAGACTCATCGATAACATAAGAGCATTCTGTATACCGTAGATTCTAGAACCAATTGTGTCCTGCTGTTTCCATTAACGACTTTCTGAAAACAACATTCACCGATGGACCGGAAGTGTCTGTTCCTCCACACGATGAATGTCACTTGGCAAAGGGATTGTATGACTACATCGCAATCGACGACAAGCTCTTACACGATGAATGTCACTTGGCAAGCGGATTTTATGACTACGTCGTAATCGACGACAAGCTCCATGTTCAGAAGATCGAAAGGGTTCACACAGAGGACGAAGAGTTGACATATGCGTCAAACGCTGCCTTTGGGACCAATGACAATATTAATCTGTTCGGTTCATCGAGAACGAAGCAGCTATTGCAAACAACGGCGAGAGAAACCCTGGAGAACCAGGTTCGGACGGTTTCATTTCTTGAAGGTAGAAACACTGAAGTTATACACTCTGTCTAATTTCGACCTCCTGGTATGGGTGAGGATATACCTACTGAATATCAGTAGCGCTTTCGTGAATCTGATTCGGAAATGACAGCCAGCGAAAAAGCACTCGGATGTTTCTGGCCTTGAGGATAAGTGTTTTGCACCTGAATTCCATAGAATCGATATTGCTTGATATTGATATTGATGGATATTGGTTGCTTGACATTGGTTGAAGAAACCACTTTTCTGAGATCATAGGTGACGAACAGAGAGAGGCCATCTTAACGAGCAACGACAATTGTGTGTGTGTGCGCGCGCTGTAGTTCGTTGGATAGACCAGCAAACAGCTAATGCAGTTAGAGTTGCATCTGTTGTGTGACAGCTGGGCACGTGCAAATGCTGAGCATGAAAATGTCAATTTCCTGGAGAAATGCTTTAAGACCGGTTGCTTCATGTGTTGCAGTAAGTGGATGAAACTGCATCAGCTCATTCTGTGTTAAGAGTTAACCATTATGGTTTTCACTTGGTCTTCGTTTGCTTGACCGTATGTTCCGCTGCCTGAGGCAATTTCCAACCGCTGTAAGTTTGGTCAAATTTCATGTACCCTTTTAAACCACAGCTCGACCTCTGAATAGGAAACTGCAGTCTTACAGATCCCTCAGCTACCACGATCCATAAACGTCACTCAGAAGATGTTTCATTCACGTAAAGGTCATGAGGCTCTAAGAAGTTGACAAACCGTTAATTTTCGTCAGATTCAGAAATGTTTCGCAGCTGGGTTTGTTTCAACACGTAAAACGTGTCAAGTTTTAGTGTTCCTTATGGCACTGTCCGCCTTGGCGTCCGCTTTACGGCCTAGCTCATGTAAGATCGATATGTCTGGCCCGGTATGCAGAAAAATATAGGTCCATTCCTGCCTGCCTTCCCAACAGGCCAGGATCCAAACTCTCCCTTTGCTCTTTCCCACCAGTTAGCCCATATCCACGCGGATTTAGTGCGCCCCTAACTTCCTATGAAAGCATCAGCTACCTGCTGATTATTTTTGATAACTATATAGGATGACCAACCGCGGCCGCCAAGACCACGGTCTGAGCGGAAGAGGCTACTCTTTCAAGAACAGTCATTCTTCTCGGATTCCTAGTACGCTCCGTTGAAATCGTACCTGCACTATAGCCTATGGCTACTCTTTCAAGAACAGTCATTCTTCTTGGATTTCTGTCACGCTTAGTTGCAATCGCACCTGCACTATAGCCCAGAATCTCCTGGCCAACCGTCCCTAGTTTACAATGGTCGTCAATGTTATCGACTATCCCACGGGGACAACTCTGGTATCATTCTAATGTAAATGACTGCGTGTCTTTTCCCATACATGTAGTTTTTGATGACATAAAAGGGTTTGTGCCGTTCCAGTTGGAGGCATCAAAAATTAGTTAGCTACCTTTGGTATTTTTCAGAATTCTACCTGCAGAGGTCCGGCTTAATTAAAACTCAGGCCATATCTTCAATACATAGTATCCCTCTGATGACAAACAGACGGATGTTGTGCTCTCCCAAGTTCGTCATGAAATGCGCTCAAATAAAATGATGATTGATGTGCCTGCTACGCTGTTGAAAATCTAACAAATTCTCATGTAACCAGAAGATTGGATGAAGAGTTTTCACGCCGCTATAGCTCTTTCCTCTTGAGAAGCTACCTCACCAAAGCTTTAGAGAAGCCACACTTCCAGTTCTCGAATCGGTTGATATGCTCCATCAGGACAAATTACAATAAATTTTTCAGTAGGGGACAAAGCAGTTGGTTGGACCATCGCCATCAGCTGATGCCCGTCAGAACATGTGCTTTGATCCGCGTTTAGTTAATCGTGCACGATTCGGGCCTGGGTGAATGCGGGATCCTTTACGGTTCAATTGTGACAGTTTATTTATTCACAGGTAATCGATTCGATGGATTTATCTCTAACTGTGCCTGTTGGAGCGCAAACCTTGACCCTGACTTGCGCACTGGTGACGCAGACAAACGAGTCCAGATTTCGGCATGTTTGGCTGACGGTGTCGGAGATAACCTAACAAGCCACATGGGCTATTGCAGCTATTGGGACAGTTACTTTAGCTCGGTGTGCTGGAAATCAATTAGCCAGCTAGTGAAAAACTTTCAACCTGGCACATCAAGTCCCCAGAGTTCGGCGTCAATAGGTCAACTACTTTCACAATAGCATTGAAATACTGTTTGGTTGGTCTGCCCGTGCGAGCTCCCAAAAAGGACAGCTCGGCATGATACACAGCCGTAACCCGATATTCCACAGAGACTGTTTGATAGAAGCAAAGTGACTCGCTGGCAGCAATTTGTTGTACACAGACCTTACAGGTGCTGCTGAGATTATCGCAAAAACCAATACAGGATGGTGTAGGCGTAAAAGTGCATTAAGGTGTGCCTAGGACAGTGGCATAATTATGCCAGGTAGGGTCTGCTGTCACACGGCCAGGTAATGACGAAGATATCTCTGTCGTTGAATGGTAAGTCCAGATGGTTTAACCAAGTGAAAACGGTAAAGCACGTCACCATGTGGCTCAAATCTGGTCAGGACTATTGAATCAGCAAAACCTCAGAGACTCGATGGCTCGAGATAGGTCAAAAAGATTGACCTGAGTTTCCTCAGAACGGAAGTACTCCGCCGTGTTGTGACGCTCAAAGGATGTAAAACACTGGTCAGAGGGGTCGAAACGTCAACTCTTTACCACTGTTGGAGAGTATGAATAAAGTGTACAAAAGTACAGACGTAAGTGTTTGCGCGGATGTACAATCTAAGGCTTGTAACCATCAAACCAATCGATGAAGGATATGAGCCTACTGCATTGGTTGCAATCATTTCATCATATCTTCCGAATATTCACACACATCTGTATTGAGCTTTGATGTTGTTTTAAACGATCAATTCCACTGTTACAAACTCGAGCACTGTTTCCAGTACCCCCTTACAATATCCAGTCATGCCACCAATTTCCATGAAGGTGACTGGATTTAGCTTGCCAATGGTTTGAAAAAGAAGCATGCTCGAATACGCAGCACACTTGTAATTTACATTAGTAGCAAAAACCTACTCAAAACATAGTAATCCATTAGTTCTCTGGTTCCTAACATTTACGATTTTGCCGTTGTACGCATATCATGCACAAGGTCATTTTAGCTTTTGAGTAGTGTTTGACAAAGGTTAATCTTTCAACTCAGAGGACACATTTCGGGGACAAGAATATAGGCATATCTTGCTGACACACCAGTATCCCCAGTTCGACGTTTTTGAGTTCGCTCAGAGTTGGACATACATTGCGGTTGACTAAGTGACCAATTCCGCCACAGCTTTCCGACCGTCGCTGAAAACATCCTAGGCAGGCGGGCTTTTGGTTAGTCAGCTAGCGAAGACGCAAGAGATGCCTCATATTCCTTGCCTCTCTCAAAATGTTATGCTGCTTGTTGAGGAGGAGTACAGCGCTTCGGGTTACAGTGGGTAACGTGGGATAGAGATAGAGGAAACACAGGAGACAGGCTTAGAAAATAACAGCTTCTAACGGTTAAATCGTTCAGCTGTAGCACCCTTTCGGTGCCTAGCTGCCATGCCACCCGAAGGAAGCACGAGGGCTGGGATACTGCCAGGTTGCCCAAGCCTAGACAGGGGAAGTCGAGAGGCAGAGGTGGGGTTCGAACCACGGACCTTCCGGTCAGTACGCTCGCGCTCTAACCGCTGAGCTATCTCGCCCCCTTCTAACGGTTAAGAGTAAAAGGGTCGATAAAACACTGCCGCTGGTTGCGTGATTTGGTCGGTGAGTACCTCAAACCTCGCAGGCGACACGGCCCAGTGCAACCATGAACCATTGATGTGTTTTTCATGCCTCGTCCCAAGATCATACACTGTCTACCTTGCGGAATCCTCCTGTTGGAGCCCACCTCAACAAACAATGCAAGACAAGGCAATCGATCAACTGGAACGCGGGTACCACGATCGAACCAGCTTAGTTGATGTAGCCGAACCAACCCATCAGCCGGACCGGTATCCGTTTTGTCGTCCAAAGCCACTCAGCGCATTTCCACCTCACTAATCCCAAGTTCACATAATGCATGTGCAATGCTGCGAGGGCGACAAATGCCGAAGATGAGCAACCGTCTTTTGTATTCGGCGTACAGTGACCAAGCTCCACAACCACAAGACAACGCCAGATGCACTGCCACTCTGTAATTCCTGCCTTTCACCGACATGCTAATGTCACGGCAATCATGGGTCAGCTTAATTTAAAGATGGTTCTGATGGGATGACCAGCTTTGCTAGTAAGATCTCCCAATCTTGTAATAGCACTTTATACTTTGAAGGTGCAAGGAGCCTACCAAAACGTCTACATATTCTGTAGCTGGATTGAACCCGAACCTACAAACACAATATCTTCCGTATTACCCAGGTCTTTGAAAGAAGCTCCACTTCAGAAATGGAGGACAAAGCAAGTGACGATTTTCATATTCAGGCCCAAAATCTTTGTTAAAAACAGTATATCAGACATTTTTCATTCCTGTGGCATTTTGTTCGTCTTCCAAATACGGGCACAGGCCCTCCATTCACCATGGAGGCACACTTAAACAAGGCCTGACGAAGACAGTTACGACCGATCGCTTTGTTTTGATTCCGCCTTCCTTAAGAATAGTTGCGTTAAGTCGCTCTCGGCAGTGCTTCACTCACAAAAGCAAGCAGTGGGACTTGGAATAGTTCCTTGAGCTGCCTTTCATCGTAATGAGTTCATTGGCCAGCGACTCCCCGGTTTGGTTTTGCGAACAATTTGGAAAAGCGTTCGACTGCTTCCAGTCGTTGCCTTCTTTTCCATTTCATAGTCTTTACCTAACCATCATTTCTCCCAGTCATTTGGGAGACCACGAGTCTTGCTGAAATGTTTGTTCGGACCGGTCGGACCGCCTTCCTCAATTCGACCGTCAGATCCAACTTGATTTGTCATATGGCCCAGTTTTCGGATACATAGTGAAACCCCGAACTCATTGCGCTCGGAATTTCAATCCAGTCTCCATTTGACCGGCCGGTTTGTTTCGCGTTCACAAATTGTCTAGTCAGCTGCTGCTGGTGGAGTCCTTTTGACGACCGAATCTTGTAGGAACAGTGAACAGTATAGCGGGGAATGGTCTTCTAAGCTCCTCATTGTCCTTGTTTTAGCGACACTGAGGTTTTCATCAGTCTGTCATGCTGACTGCTGACGCGCAACACCTTCAGGAGCTTGTTAACCTCTGCAAACACTTAAACATATGCATTAACATTGCAACATTTAAAGCAACGTGACGCTATTTGTGACATTTTTGTACGTGTCTGTTTCCAGTAATATTAAACGACCATGCTAGAAAGTCACCTCGTCCACGTGTGTCAAATGCGTGCCGATGAGGGTCGCGTCACACGTTTTAACAGGGATCGACAAATGGTAGTGGGATGTCCATCAATCGATAAGGGTAGAAATGGGCGCACATTGAGCTACTCAGGATCAAGTTAGAGCAATTTATCAAAGCCATAACGGAGAAATTTTACAGCATGGCAAATGCGGTCGCTTTAGCGTGGTTAGTCCCAAGATAATACATGCTGGACCATGTGAATTCTGTGGCGAATCAAACCTGCCTGAGGGTAATCGTGGCATTGACGGAAAATGAAGATTTTGGTCGCGGGCCTATCCATAGGAATTCATCAGCGCTCAACCGACATCAACACTATGAACTACGCATGTTCAGCTCCAGGCCGTACTCCAAAGACAAGCATTCACTAATGTTGTCATCCTGGTAATGCTTTGGTTAAATGTGTTATGCGAATGACCAACTATTCGCACACCCACGATTTTGCGCAGTAGCCAACAGAATCGCTAAATATTCTCAAGCTGCTAATTTCTGACTGCACCTCTTGTAGCCTTGGACTTCGAGTGGCGTAGAATGATATGGGGTAGTCGAAGTAAACAATGCTTTTTCGAGAAACACACTAATTTGCAAATCAATTTGGTTTTGCGAGAGACTCATCTGGAACCCAGCAAATTAGTGTATTTCTCGAAACCAGTCCAATTTGGGTTCAAGTAGAACATAAGGTTGACGGAAACTCGGGGACTGCGCCTACCTGATGAGCTCCGACAAGAAGGGCGAAACCGGTCGTGGGCTGTTGAAGAATTGTAAACAATGCTTTGCTTGTTTGAAACGCTTCTGAGATAATACCATATTGCGATACTGAGAGGTTCTCAGGGTAAGGAATTGCGTACAATTATAACCGTTATTCAGCTTGTTTCCCTAAATTCAAAAGTAGCGAACGTCACAAAATCACTCGATTCCCGTTTATCTATCGTCATGCAGTGTCAGGAAGCCAACTGTCGTTCTTCACTGGCACGGATTGGTGTCACCGACCAAAAAGTTTGACAGTTGAATACAAGACAGATATGGGCACACAACTGACATGTATAGCGACAAAATACCATTCAACGCTTGTGTTGATAGTCCAGTCACTTGTCCCAGTATTTTTTTCAAAGAATGTGTAATGTTTTTTAAAAACTCGATAAACTCTCAATTTACTTTGCATTTAATGAACAGGTAATGTTTTTTAATGCAAAATACAGACGGTTTGTTCATTTTAAGCGAGCGCAGTTGCAGGATGTCACTCACCTTACGGGAACTACGCGCTATCAAAGAATAGTAGGCGAAAGTGTAACAGTTATGAAGAAAATCATTTGAAACAAGGTGAATAAGACAACCTTCTCAACAAAATAGTCTTTCCAACTCAAGATGGTTCAATCAGATCGATACATCTGATGGGAACCCGTTTATGGGGGAGAAGCATCTTGGGCTTACTCCCAGTCGTCCATATTTGCAAGGTTCAGTAAAAATTACGTTGAAAAAAGAAGGACCATTGAATTCAGATAAAACTTACAATTCCCGAGTGTTCACTGGAAGGGTTTTCGGCAGTTCCGTTAGCCCTAAATGAGAGCAGTCAACGCTTAGTCCATCGGAGATCAGCCCCAGTTCATCTGGTCTGTAGGCTGCATCCGGTCGTGCGTGTAGCAACGGAGTTGATGTGATTTCCGTGCACCGGCATCCAGATGGACACTGAAGACGTTCTGGTGTGCACAAGGAATTGTCATCATCTGGCCCCATTTGAGCTGTAAGTGGCAAAGTAACATCACTTTAGGAACACCATTTAGGCCTCGGCTGAAGCACATGAGACAACATGCGTAAAACGTTACCAATAACAGCGAATACCATTAATGACAATTTTCTGAGCCCAAAGGATTCTGTTTCACATCTTTCAGATTTTTCACCTTCACTTTCAGGAATCGTGTAAACAAAATTATAAAGCACAGAACTATAGGTGCAAAATATATGGAGATTATCATCATTCATAAACTCCACGAAGCTCGGGACACTAGTAAACAAACCACCCATCGACCTGCATTATGGGCGTGTTTAACTTTTCAGAATCCCCCTATTCAAGAAAAGAACTACTCGTGATATAGACGTAATGCACCACTCATCGCAACCGAGAGATTCAGCTGGGTTCCAGGTGAGTCTCTCGCAAAACCAAATTGATTTGCAAATGAGTGTATTTATCGAAACTACTCGTGATGTTAAAAACCTTGCAACCTTGCTGGAATTGTCCATCAAGGACCATTCCCTCAAAGCTTGCCGTTCAGTTGGGCTCGTGCGAATTTAGATTCGTGGAGTTCGTAGCTTTTCACCAACATTACTCTTAACTGGATAATGATATATTTAGAAACTTTTCCACTCTAGTTGGAGCTGTGTTCAAGCGCAGGACTGATGACGCTGCTGTACCGCAGGTTGAGTCAATGAGTCTATCAGAAATGAGGTCGTGTGTCAAACCGAGGACTGTAAAATGTGGCAAGAGGTTCATGAAGGCATAATGAGGATTCGAATTTCAGCATAAGTGAGCTGCGTGCGGTAACTCGACGGTGTCTTTTAAGCAGCCTTTGCCACAAAACAAACAAGATGAGCAAACCAACATGTACGACCTTAGAACGAACTTTTCTGGGTTCTTAACCTTGTAGATGCAAACTGCACGACTGCAGAATGACCAAAATACTTATACATCAAAAAGTTAACTACATCGACAGGTGGTAAAATGTCTTATCGACGGAATGCCTTTTATTAGGAGAGGCTGAAATTATGAGCTATGTTTAATACCAGGAAGTAATTGGATAATTTTGACAGCTTTCGTGAACATCCAGTTTTAGCTGTTCCATAGATGTACTACTGGGGCGAGATGGCTCAGTGGTCTTACTTACTGACCCGAACGTCCGTGGTTCGAACTCGACCTCTGCATCTCGAATCCGCCTGTCTAGGTTTGGGCAACCTGGCAGTATCCCTGCCCTCGTGCTTCCTTCGGGCAGTTAGGCACCAAAAGGGTGTTATAGCCGAACGATTGTCTTATTATTCTACCTTTACATACTTAACACTTTGCAACTTCGTGGCTGAGTTCTACTAGTACAAAGTAATTAACTTCTGAAGTAACCGTTATCTCTGATCACCCGGGTCACTGAGAACGAGTGGTGACTACACCAATTATCGCGAGGGTAATTTACAGTACAGTCCTGTCATACGATGAAACCCAAGAGATGAAATAATGCACTCAGGGAAAGGGTGTGACTGACACGGACTGCTCTTCCATTGTAACCCCAACGGGAAATCAACCACCTTCAACCGGAAGGGAGATATTTTCGGGTTCCTTAAGTGTCTCTTTTACTCCTAATCATATGTCACAACCAGTTGTTCTGTCACACTCTTCCCCAATATCGGCGGGCTGCCTGCCAGTAGGTTAGCTTAAAATGGAACAGCATATCTGTTGGAACATGTCGCAACTGAATTTGACGCAACGAAGCTGGAACAAAGGATGTAGCAGTGCAAATTCAGTCCTCGTCACTGCCTTTATTCCAATATTAGGGTACGCAGTTCGGAGAAATTATGTATGTAAAATCCCTCCTTCCTTGTGACATAGATTAAATGTGCGGAATTCGTGCGATACCACTTTATATTGGCCCTTCCCATGATGAAACAGTCCCACTGAAGAATGGTTCTGTTATCATCCAACCTTGTCCACTCTTGGGAGGGTGCAGCGTTTAACGACACTCATTAGTAAACGGATACATAGTAAATTACCTTTCGTCATGTCATACTATAACTCTGGTGTTTTTCTTCATCCGCACCAGTATATATTGCAGCGAGTGACAGTGTGCCGTACTTCACACTAAATTACGAGTAGGACCTTTGCCAAGGAGATATTCTATATTTGGAAGTCAGTCAGCTATTCAGAGGGCCAGAAGGTTTTCAAGGATGCTTTCTGAACTTAACTACGTTACAGCAAAACGCGCATCTTGAAAACAATATCTGTTTACTAGCTTTGGCGAACCAAACCTCTTCCGTAGGGACACACCCATTTATGTTTAAGCTTCAGCAGGGCTTCCAGTTTCGCAAACCCATGTTTGAAGAACTGGTCATAAGTGTTTTTCCAAAACGCAATGCCGGTGAAGTCATTGTATACTATGGTGGGTACATATAGACCACGACATCCTGGATAGAGTAGTCGCACAGCCACCTGTTGACGTTCCCATAAGTGTAGACTGTGTAATGAAAGTTCCGCGGATGTTACATCTCCAGCTAATTGATGATACCTCATCAGATATCAACGAAACACAAATCGATAAAGATCACCATGGCACAGACTGCCTGTAGAATACATAAAAGCTACAGAGTTGTGTATACCCGCGACTTTGTAAAGATTAAGGAAGCCATGAAAGCCGCCACATAATTTTACTCTTTTTGTTCTTTTCAAGGTCTTCATTTTTCCGCCAAACTGGTTGTTGTGGTCAAACTATGTCCACATGTACGTGTCATCATTTGGGCCATATAGTTCCTGAGTTCATTCATCTCTAAAGTGTTTCACATACCATCACATCGGAGCATCTTCGGTAGCACTTCACGCACGTGATGACCTTGAAGTGAGAGAGGTTCCGCGCACCTTGCCCACTGTGTACCGCCGGCCTCCTTTTCTACCAGAATCGGTGGTAACCAAGCCAGGCGACAATCACAGATCAGTGGGTTATGCACCAAGTACCTATCGTGGATAAAAATGTAGACAAACAATGGAGTTCAGTTGGGGTATTTCATCAGAATGTTGCTTTTGCACACAATTTTCTTCTGATATTTTATGAACCCACGGACAGGAATAAGTATATATCCTTTTAGGAGTTGTGCCAGACAATTCCTATGTCCTACTGAAGACAAACAGGATTTAGCATGTGGTTAACGGACGACTTTAATCGTCTGTGCTGGTTGATGGGATACACGATCAAACAGGTTAACTGTCTGAGTAGGCAAGAGCAATCTTGATACGGACTCAAAGAGAGTTCTAGACTGACTAGGTGTTGAGAAGTTCTGAAAGGATTTTGGGATAGAGCTGTCTTTTATAAAGGTTTGCTCATTTCTCGAATTCTTTACAAATCAGTCTAGTTTTGAGCATTCAGATTAGTGTCCTTCAAGCGTCCAACTGAGTGACAAGCAATGTCTTGGTGTTTTAGGCGTGATACGTGCCAAAAAGTACCATAACTGTGTGGTACTTATCAGATCCCCTGTAAAGATCGCGAAAAGTTGAAGAATAAAACTGATTGTTGACAGGTGGATGAGGTTACTAATTTTGGTATCCAATTTGATCCACCCCACTGCCTTTTATTCCAGTATTTGATCATTCGCACTTTTGGCCGAAAAATAAGCATGAAGATGAAAAATGTGTTTGCAGAACTTACAGATATTTGAGACGTCTAAGATCTTCAAAGCTTCCTTTTGGAAAGGTTTGAATGCGGTTTTCTGACAAATGTCTGGAAGGTATGTAGGAATACATAGGAGGTTTGGGATTAGGGTTTTCAGGAAGTCTACTGTTTGCCTAAGACACGTCTGAAATGGATAGAAAGTAGGGTTTTTTTATTCTAATGCACTACTCGTAAGGTTGCTGACAATTCGTCGACAGCCCACGACCGGTGTCGCCCTTCTTGAGGCTCATCACGTAGGCGCAGTCCCCGAGTTTCCGTCAACCATATGTTCTACTTGAAACGAAATTGCACGAAATTAGCGAAGTATACTCATCTGCAAATGAATTTGGTTTTGCGAGAGACTCACCTGGAACCCAACTGAATCTCTCGTTTGTGATGTTTCCAGGCAACTGAATGTGCTGCACCAGGCCGCCTCATGTTTCAATTGCTACGACATTCGAGATATCGCGATACATGTATATTCGTAATGCACTGCAATGCATCACAAACGAGAGATTCCATTGGGTTCCAGGTGAGTCTTTCGCAAAACCAAATTTGTTTGCAGTGTATTTCGCTAGAATTTTTTTTAAGTTAAATGAACGGAACTCCGGTGAGAGGCTTCCCAAACCCTACTATGTCATTAGAGCTACCAAAAATACCTGTTGTACTTTGCGTGAATGCGCCTGAATTTTTATGGCGGTTCAACACTTACCAAGTCTTATTTCACACCAACAAATTAGGTTATCTGGATAATATAATATAATAACGATTGACTCATTATAAATGTCAAGCAGGGAAAAACAATGCTGACGTTCACACACGGTAATCCACTGGACAGATTTGTGTCAAGTAACGTCTGAAGTTCAAAGGAACGAGCCGGACGAGCGATATAATCCTCGGCAAAGCTGTCGTCCGATATGTGAGAGTCCGTAGTGCTATTTCATTCACAAGCACAGCAAGAACTTTGACGGAAGATACACCTGTTCGGCTTCTTGATTGAAGGGTCGCCCCTACACACTATGCTTTGTTCGGCAGTTGGATAGGATTCATCATACAACTCTTTATTGAGCGCGACTGACCTCGAAAGTGGTCACATAATTTAAACAAAGGTCAGTTGTTCCGGATTAACTTTGTTAACCCAGATTAGTTTATCGTTCGAGCTTACTCCGGTATAACTTTCGTTTAAATGTCTGCTCATGAGTGTTTGAAAATTATCAGGCAGATTACTAAGCGGGAAACAATGTGACACCAACATCCCACCGGGCAATAAAATAACTCTGCATTGTTCCAGTCCACCCATCTATCAAAATACCACGTGACAATCTCACGTTATTCAATAGACCTGAAGAACTTCCACGAGAAACACGTGGAACAAATGGACAACCCTATTCCAATCGGAGACAGCGGGACGACATTCGATTATGTTCACGCTTCAACGGACTGAAAACCAGAAGTTCATGAGAACTCACCTGAGAAGCAAGGGATATTCCTAAAATATCCAGTTGCTATGATAGACGCACGAACAGTTTGGAGGACAGTACAGGGGTTCGGAACTAAGCCTTCCAGGAAAGTATCTCGAAATAGTCACGGTGCAACCCTAGAAATGAATTTTACCTAACCAAGATTGGATAGAAATCTGGTATTTGCTTTCGCAGCTTAAAAGCCCTTGCGCGAATCTTTCAGGCCCTGGGAACCGTGTTTCTTAACAGTATACTGGAGAGTGAACACTTATTTGAATTTGTGTCCGCTCAGTTCAAATTCGTGGGCAAAATACCATCGGACATTCCAGTTTTCAAACTTCCGTTGAATCTTTTCTACGGGGATTTCCAGAATGGACTAGTTTTAACACAAATATAGCTGTGTAAAACTTCCAAGATCCGCTTTCCCTAGTTTTCGGCCGACATGAGTGTCAAATGGTTGCATGTGCCGCATGACGTTTCACGTATCCACCAATGAAAATACAACGAATTCATCCTCTTTTTTCCTTTTTTCTTGTAACCTTGGAAATCCGTGCTGTCGTATTCAGCATTCTCTATTTTAGCGATCAAATGAAGACAGTGCCACAACATCATACCGTAGCGATAACTCATTTGGTTCAGTGTAAAGTCACCAGGACCGGAAAAGTGACAACAAAGTCATACAACGGGCACAATTTCGGAACTGCATTAGTCAAGTGACTGTCAATCAGTTGGGTAGAGGAAAGGTCGAACTCGGTTCACAAAAAAATGCCACATCAACCCATTTGTTTTTGGACGAAAAAAATAAGCAGAAAAAAGCAACGCTTCCCAAATCGTCATGTGTATTGGAAGCAGTGCTCAATTTTAAAGCAAGCTTCTGAATTCCGCATTCATAAAGGAACTCCTCACAGTAATGGGATGAAAACAATTCTTGATTGACTGCTTCCAAACGGTGTTTTTCATGTAAAAACAATAATTGGACTGTTCATCTGTTTATTTCCATTAAAGATAAGCTCTAGGCTAAGTGTAGTCACTAGAAATGGGTGGACGTTTTGTACGAAACTCGTTTCAGACTCGCAACTCCAGGTTACCTGACTGATCTGAGTTGCTGTGTCGTAACCGATGAACAAAATTACCGTAGAACAACCTCGCGCAAAAAACACGGGCAGCTGTTTTTCGTGACTAGAATATATTCTTTCAACCACCGTTCCTAACAAGGTGGTCTTTCCGACATCATCAGCCAACGTCGGCAAATTTTTATTTCTTTTATGGAAAACAATGTGAGGTCACCGATCTGTCTTGGGAGATAAGCACAGTAAATCAATGAATTTCACTCAACCTATTATCAACTTATTAGGATCCGAAAACCACGGGTGTGACAGTAAGTTGCTAAATATCAGCTAAAAGCTTAGTCGGGTCACATATGATTGACATCGGCCACGTGATCAATCCCGAACGAGTCATTTTACGTCCCCTAGAGAGCATCCAGCAGACTGTATTTTGACTACAGTCGAATTCGCCAAGCCTTTCATGTAACACGAAGCCGACAACTCAGTCGTTCAACGGCCCTCTAAGCCATCTCGCAGCATCCAATCAGGTGCGACTTGGGTGCACAGACAACCAATCACCACGTCCCGAGTTCCCTAATTTAGTATGCACTGATCTGAAGATGAGATAGCGACAGCAGGTAGGTGCCAAGAAACCAACCGGAAAATATTGCTCAAAGCTAAGCCATCTCGCAGCATCCAATCAGATGCGACTGGGGTGCACAGACAACCAATCACCACGTTCCGAATTATCTAACTTAGTATGTACAGATCTGAAGATGAGATAGCGACAACAGATAGGTGCCAAGAAACCAACCGGAGAATATTGCTCAAACCAATTCACTGAGATGAATCCTAGCTAAACAGGTTGCAGAAAGGAACGAGATAACTAGCAAGCACCGACGGTTGTAACTCTCTCTTAAGTATCAATGCGGTCTTCCACACATTCTACTGTGTCTTTGAATTCAGTTGAATTCTGGTAAGAAAACCTACCTGGAAAGCTGCAAAATAAATTGGAGAATGAACAGGAATTCTGGAGGTTTCTCATGGTTCATAGCTACTTGTTTTAGAACATTAAAATAGGATAAATTCATTTCAGTAGTTACTAGGAGCAGTCTAAGTTTTTAGTTCCAACACCTGTTGGCGTACTACGGTTTTTGACAGTTTTAATCATTTAGTTTTTCACCTTGAATTTATCGATGAACCTTCGGTAATGTTCTCCTGAGGTGACGCCTTCTCAATTACTCACGAACAGCCAGGCTAAATTGTTGGAACGGCCCCAAAAGCGAATCGTTAACACCTGTTGCTGTGCGACTAACATTCGGCACTAATTGCACGTTCATTCATTTAAGGCATTCTGTGCAGATGACCCCAGCAAAATGCTTCTCGGTTTTTGGCTGATTGCCTAGGGTCTCGTGTGGAGGTGAATCCTCCCTCCCAAAAAAATATATCACTTGACCAAGTATTTCTTTTTCAGACAGAATTAGGCAGATTTTCACCAGCCATCTTGCAATCATCCCCATCACACACCTCTGTCTGGTCTGTCCATTAGGACAGATCGAAATATTTACACTAGTCGGTCACTGTGACAGGGGTTAATTGGTTTTCAAGGTATGGGACGAGACTGAAAGGACTGGTTATTTTTTCTATCGATATATCGACTCAGGTAATACTGACCAAAGCCTATATATACTTTGGGACAGTGCAGTTTCGACAAAAAATCAATGATATCAAAACACTTGTGAATGACACTTGTCAGGAAGGCTGCGTAATACTGAGAATGTCAGGCAGTGAGATGACCCTGGGAAACAGCGTGATTAAGAATGATCCCAATTATGTGCAAACATTTTAAACTGTGAAAAATGTCTCCACGTAACAAGTTGTAGTCGCACGGAGACAGACTTTGTTCTGTCTCTAATGGTTCTAACACTCCCGAATTTAATCATTGGACTGCTGAGAAAAAATAACAGTCCTTAGAAAGGATGGGGGTGGAAAGTTACCAATGCTGATCTCGCCACATTTTGACAGGGACCACGATGTTTCAGAAGGCAGGAGATTCTATAAGACTCTTGATTCCTTCAAACCTATAATGGTTTACGATGTTTGAAGTCATAATTTGCGCCATAACAGTGGTCTTCTTGCGGATTTTTCCTGAAAAGTGCTATCCTTTTTTGGGTGTGGGTCTAGCGGTTTTTGGTCCATTTATTGAAGCGCTCAATGGGAGCCCAGCTACCTGACTGAGTACTCAAACGTACCGACGTCGAGGGATCCCCTTTCTTCTCAAATGCGAAACGCAATGTGAAATGAAGTCACCCTTCAAATGATGTCCATTTTTTAAAATAACTAACAGAAGGATCAAATTGTCCTCAGAATAATTAAGTCATAGGATTTATTATCCGTGGTTTTCTCAAAGAACATACTCTGAGGGGCTACGATCCAGAAAGCACCAAATGCACATTCTTGATGTTAAATAAAAGTATAGTGTCGAGCTTTATTGTGAAAGCAGTGAAGTCAAGATTGTTCGTTGAGTTTTGAGTACGATTACTTCCATTTGATTCAGCTGGGTTCCAGGTGAGTCTCCCGCAAATGAGTGTATTTAGCTTGTTTCGTGCAAGTTGGGTTCAAGCAGAACATAAGGTTGACGGAAACCCGGGGACTGCGCCTATTTGATCAGCCCCAAGAAGGTCAAAACCGGTGGTGGGCTGTCGAAGAGTTCTCAGCAATCTTATGAGTAGTGCATTACGTCTCCACATGTAGCCACCTTTCTTCAGCAATCTCAAACTCTGAAAGTTTCATGCGCTAATTTTGACGGATTTTTTAGGTTGACGTTTTTAAGTTTTGCCAACAAGCATAGAGGACCAAATCGAACTGATTAAGTTAATACTATTATACGTATTAATACTAATGTTACTATTTTCATCAACACTATTTATCTGATAAAACTGTAATGACTATCTGTCCGAAGTATAACCGCATATTTTCTCATTAGCCTTCGTGCAGAATTACCGTTCGTTGAGATTGATTCTAACAGTGATTGGGACATTCATTTTTGAGGAGAAAAAAGAATTTGCTCGCCCAGTAATGGTATTACAAACCTATATCCAAAGTAACCTCTGCTAGAGTTTGGTTGATTAGTTATAATTTGAGCAAAAAATCTGTGTATGAGACCAAGGAGCCGTGTTTGCTGAAATGGACAAGTATGCACGCATTGCTTTCCACCCGTCAAGCGAATACCGAAAACTGTGTTGTACAGTTGATGCAATAAGTTACCTGCTATTCTGCTTGCTGATCAAGTAAAATTTTCCAGGCTAAAGCATTTTTAGTTATTTGCCAAAAAATGAGTCTATTTACTAAGCGTCTGATCACACTGCCGCTGTCTCTCATGTCGGTCTTTAATGTAGCTAAAAGAACAAGGCTAGACTAGGGAGTTGGCAGTTGTACTTGGCGCACACATACTTACAGAGGAGTAGAGGCAATACATGAACCGTGTTCAAAAAGTCCTGCTGATTATCTAAACAACGATTTGGTTTGCACAATTTTTAGTCTGACAATGGTCCATACAGGTTTTCTGTGTACTCTGGATGAGGAAAAATCCGAATTGGATATCCCAATATTGAAGAACGAGAACAATTTGTTGCCATATCACGAAATGCTTCCAAATATACCTTCCACAGTCTGATAGATGGAGGCAAAGGGGTAGGCTCTAGTGTTTGACGACCATTCAAACAAAACCGAAGTGTTTCTTTGATACACTGTTACCTTTAAGTATCGCATTTATGGAACTAATCAGGTAGCTATAGTCTCTGGTTGAAGAGAATCATGAACGAGTGATTTATATCGTTCGAGTCCTACACTAAGTTTATCTCAGTTTTCAAACGCAAGTTTCCTTACTGAATCAGCATGATCAGCTGATAGTCACTGATTCGAAAAGTCACGTGATATTTGGTAAACCGTAGACAGAATCCGTATCCTCACACAAAACGGTACAGTATGAGAAAGGACCAGTTCACCAATGTCGCATTTGACTTGCTGATTAGAGCATGACTAACACAGCTGATGATAAAAAAAAGACGGAACTGCAGATTATCAGTCAACGTATATGGAATTTTCCGCTCAAGATTTCCCGGACCGTTCAGCTGTGGCATCCTTTCGGCGCCCAACTGCCATGCCACCAGGAGGAACCACGAGGGCTTGGATACTGTCAAGTGGTTGCCCGACCCTAGACAGGGAATTCGTGAGGTAGAGGTCGGGTTCGAACCACCGACTTTCCGGTCAGCAAATTCGCGCTGAGACATCTCGTCTTCTGCTCAAGACTTAGGCAAAATAAATTTGGACCTCACGTTCGCATCACACTTTTGAACGATCCTCGTGCCCTGGCACAATTATTCCGGTGGGTCCACACCAAAGAGTAGAAGCACTGGTTCCGATTTTCGCGCTACCTTAATGAAAAATCCTGAAAGAAGTGTGAGTCGATCGACAACCAGGGCAGTGACTGAATCGCTATTCAAGGCGTCGGGCTAACCAATCATACCGGTCGAGCGTGGACATTTTCACCTACTCAGACATGATAATTCAGCCACGTGAGGCGTGCGCTGGCGGAGTGGCGGAAACACGGTAATGAGCTCTAATTAGAGTAACTCTTGAGTCCAGTGATCTCCTTCTTTGCTGTGTGGTCTCCGCCGGGAAAAGAGGATGACTGTTCAAACTAGGGTGATGTGAACGTGAATTCTCCAAATCCCATCTACAACTAAAGTTAGGTTTCATTTTTGGAACTAAGAAACTCATGCCTGAATCCGAAATACGGGTTGGTAAGGAGCAGACAAGTTTTTATCCCCTGGTATTTGTCCTAGGAGTAATGACAGTGCATTAAAAATGACAGATATAAGAATTTTTTCCAATCCATTTTAGAAGTAACATTCAAGCCTTTCAGCTTCTTCTATGGATGTTCGGGAAACCAAATCACTGTATCTGACAAGCTCAACACGCGCAAAACGATTGAAAAAAAACTGCATTTTTGTCCGCTCTGAATGAAAACAAGGCAACATAAAACGAGATCACGCTTGTAATGCCTGACTTACAGTATCTGTAAGTTTTCCAGGCCTTCGAATGACCCCCGTTGTAAGCAAGAGATTTTGTTTCTGTGCAGGTACCTGGAACATAAAACAGAGTGTTGATTTATTGAGGGCAATGATTATGTAAGTGTTTCCCTGATGGTCTGATCCTTTCATCATTTGGGTTTATTTGCCCATTAAGGGATTTTGTGACCATCAACGAAAATAAGCCCTTTTTTATAGACGACCGTCTATCAGGTTGATTTAAGGGTGAATGCATGCCTCACCCCATTCAAATGTCAAATATTTTTGTATCGATTGCTATTGTCTGTGATATATGATATGAAGGGCCTTTTATTTACGCAAGACACATTATTTCGGGAGATGGATGGGGAACTATTCTAGCCGAGCTTGAGACTAACGATGTGGATTGCTTTTGAAAGTGAACCTCACTTTTGACTGTGACTGGGATCAACTACGTAAAGTGTGACTTTTTGTTTACTCTGAGTTATTACCTTTCATACAATGGTTTATGGAGGAACTAGCACCGATTTTGAACGACAAAGTCAAGCAGTTTCGGACAGAAGGAGTGTAAATACTTTTGTCAGTAGACATGTTGACCCAGAAGAGTGTAACTGGTCCTAGAACAACAAGTCTCCCTGATTGGAACTTATCCGGTGAATGAACCAGAAGCGGTCGCTTGTTCCTCGGTGAACGGCTTTCACTGCATCCCTCTGAACTTATTTGAACGCGTGGTGAATATGAATCCCGTGATTTACTGGTTTAGTCCATAAGATTAAATTTGACGACCACTAAGCATATATAACTGTGGAGTACATCGGCAGACGGTGATGCTTGTTCACTTCGACCAATTCCAACAAACACAATTGCCTGGTAAAGTACAGTCAGGCCGAAAACCTTGCTGGCTCACTTTTTCAGAACTAACCACGACCTGTTTTCTTCAGTACCATGTCCGAAACCAAATCTCACTGCTTGTTGGATGCGGGTTGCAGAACAACCTCGTCTGCTTTAAAGTGGCCAAATTTTGGACACAGTCAACCGCATGAGCTAAATCGAGAAATGCGCGCCGGTACTTCTTTGTCCAAAATAACTCAACTTCACTTCCATCCACTAGAGTGTGAGATTCGTGACAGACCCAGAAAGTTGCACCATAATGCCTTCCAGTTTGTCCGAAGAAGGGGCATATGATTAAAATCGAACGCATCTCGTATCTACAGAGATGCAACCGTCAATTTTTGCTTATAAAAACCGTTTTGTACGTGCAATTTACCATGCAGGCAGCAGATTTACGGTGTTAAGCAACCCGTAGAACGATAAGGAAACTGGGCGTTAAGTTGCTGATCTCTGGAGCATGCATTTCATTACGCCATGAGTAACACTGATACTTTTGAAATACGAATCTGAAGAACCGATGTCTGAACACTTAAAAAAAGTCCTCGGAAATAGAAAAAAACATTATGAACGCCGCAATTGCCATTTAAATAGAAGAGAACAAAAATAGGAATAGCGCCAAGAACATTTCTTTGCACGCAGGTTTCAATCAACCTGAAGGAACTACGTGAGTAAACAAGCACAAACCTATCATTCATTCGTTGGGTTTGTTTATTGAACTGTTTGTGCAGTCAGATGTTTCGTTATTTGTCCAGTTATTGTCACTGGATGGTCCTGTTCCACGGATGAATTAATGAGTTGACTCACCGACCATACCTGTCTAACTAACGAGGTATTCTTCTGACGGTAGGATAACCTATTGGATACGAAGCCTTCTTCAGAGTTCAGAGGCTTAGAATTTTCTTTCCGTAGGAACAGTTTTACCAGCAAAATGATCAGCTCCTCATGAGAACTTCAGAACTTAGACCCTGTTGTCATACACGAAGACCAAGAAGGCTACGAATTCACTATGGAAAACTTGAAAATTTTGGCATACGGAGACACGAGGCAAGGAAGGGAATTTCTGAAGGCATGGTACTCCACGGCTGATTCGATCAACCGATGCATTGAACTGGACCCAGTTTACGCACCATTACGTGCAAACGACCAACTCCTCCACCGAAATATTCGAGGGGAGCCAAATATCGGATTCACAAACCAAGAAGCAAGGAACTGCTTGAAGTCGGATCAACAAAGGTCACTAGCCGAAACCCAGAGAGGTCAACGACAGAGGTCACTCCACCAGCTCACGAGAGCAGGGGAGGCAAGGCTCACAGTTCACGTGGTCCTCGACAAATCAGGACACATGATAACAGAACAAGCAATAGAACCAACCGACCGAACAGTCAGTCGTGATCGAAGGTCAACCCCGGCTAATAGCAAGTATATTAGCACACACAACACTATTCGCTACGCTCCATCACGCTCCCCAACAACGCACTGATGATGTCACCTCAACTGATGATGAAACGTTTGCAATCAACTTGCCCAGCTCAGAGAATAAACCAACGACCATCTGTTGCGTCAATTTGAGGTTTGGCTGTTTGCCAGTGACCAAGCCCTCAGACTGACCTATTGATAACCATCGGACTTGCATGGTTGGGTTCATGGTCCACCATCCGAAGGTTTCACTAAAAACATTGATCACACTATAAATTAAATTTAGGCAAACTCAAATGTCACCTTGTAGCCGGCTTGGAAGTAGTTTCTAGTTATCAACCAGTGGCGGCCGGGCTGGAAACACCATTTTGAACCCTAAGAGTTTAAAGACTGTCTTTCAGCGCAATTCATTCAGGGACACTGCACTTACAGCACTATATAATGACTATTTGTCGAAATACAGGTGGCTCGAATGCGTTTACAGTTGGTTGATCAGACGGTAGTTGTTCTGTTCGCCCAGCTTGGCATTTGGTTTGCAAACTCAACTCAACTGCGCGCTGAAGACGTCTCATCGACTGGGGACGAGACGTTCGCTAACCAATTACCAAGCTCGGCGAACATATCAACTATCATCTGATCAACAAACAGCAATACTCTACCTTCTAGCCTGCTTGAAACGGGAGCACGAAACTGGCAAACTGTTTTCCATCGGTGTGACACCACAGTCCATCCATGTAGCTTGCTGTAACTCAGTCATTTCCAAAAACACTCGTCATTCGCTCTCACCTGTCCTTGCTATCTTAAATAATAACGTTTTTTTGACGTGGAGGGTCAATGTTGGTTGTGATTAGGGATGGCGATCATTCGGCTCCAATTAAATGTACTCGGTCGTACAGCGGGAGTCGGCTGGTGAACAGGTCAGCCTAAACGGACCAGGTCTAAACCTACAGCTCTCTGCCTTTCTTTCACTCAAGTGCTGGAGCAGATTGGCTGGTTAATGAACTACCGGAAGTTTTTTTAGGTCGGCTAGAGCAGTGATCAAAGCACAGTGACTGCTACTCCATGCAGTGGATTTGTCTGCCTCAGACATATGTCTCGGAAATTGTGGCATTTTGCGGACTCCTTTGAAGTGACTGGCGCACATAACATGAGATAGTCAGTAAAACAGCTCCGAAAACGCCCGTCCAATGTTTTTACAACTTGCACGCGAAAAGCTGCAGTTTCCATTGTGGCATGTTAACTGCACAATCTACTAGACGACAGAGCCATCCTCTTGATGGAAACTCCTTTATAGTTGATCAATATCTTTTAAATCTGTCCTTGGGTAAAGTTTCCAACTTGGCATGAGAGAGAGAGAGATAGGTCAGAAGGAGTTTGATCATTGGTACAATTATATCAACCAAACTGATACAGGTATCCTCTGTTTTTTTGAAGGTCACATAAGAAAAAATTATTTTACCAAGGGAATACGAAACGAAGACGATCGTTTCCACATTACTCACAGTATCCGCAAACTGTCCAGTCCGGCAAAGAGTCCTGGTCGCAACAACTGGAGTTTGTTTGAACTCATATATCTGCAAAGTAATGCGTACTATGTAGTATATAGAAAGGAACACACTAACGCAGAAGTTTAAAAATCTAATCAGCAAACAGTGCGCCGCAAAATAGCACACGGATGAATGTTGAGGCACGCCGTCGTGTTCGTATTCACGACAGTGTGTGAATCCGCCATCCACTTTTTATTGGGCTCATATGTGAGTTATAACCGTAAAAAATGCGAAAACATTCACCATTTCGTTTCAATACCCCATTGTACTAGCTGTGAGTTACACAACAATCCTTAGAGAGTTCACTTACGAAACTCAAGGAATCTATGTTTGTACGGTTGAAAGGTTTAATGTGCGATAGAAAATGTTGTCTTCGGCCTCCTGGAAGATACTCATGCCCATCATCAAATGGGCTCTGTATAACGACCCACCGAATAACGAACGGTCCCTAATCCATGTCATTCACGGTCTCCCACATCATACCAGTCAATGACCAACTGTATCTATAGAATTCAACTCTGCAAAATGTAGTTTCTCGTAAACGATGTAGCTTTGACTGCCTAATTTAGAAGGATGTTCCATTCTGGGCTTCTGGTGGAGTTCAGCCTTTGAGATCTTCGCCAGGAGATAAGTGCTTCATTACGGCTAACAAGCGAAGGGGCTTCTTTATTGAGTACTGTAGAAAGGGCAAAGTTCTATCAATCAGGTGACAATTTTTAACGACTTCCGGACTGTTCTGTGTTGCATCTGTACTGATCACTTTCGTAAGGTGATCCACATCCAAGAACATCCAGTTTTAGAATGTAATTTCTTTCTGTTACCTCTTACTTTGGAAGCCTCTGTTTCATCATATTTACTCGTTGGTCAGGTTTTAATTTGGATGGTAACAAATAACGAAATAAACGATTCAACACCATAAATCAGAACCGCAGATAATGGTCGCATTTTTCACAGAACTTTCAAATGAACAAATAGGTTTATGGTTGAAAATGTTTTGCGAAAGATTTGTGTGATGACCATAAACTCACAGTGAAGACAGTTTCTTCAGATTTGAAAACGTGTTCGGGTCCACATGTGATATACGATTACTGTCCAGGACTCTGAAATCAAGTGTAAATAATCATTAGTATCACTAGATATAATAAAATAATATAATCGTTCAGCTGTGAGTGGATACCAGCCAAAGTCGTTCAGCTGTAGCACCCTTTCGGTGCCTAGCCGCCATCCCACCCGAAGAAAGCACGAAGGCTGGGATACTGCCAGGTTGCCCAAGCCTAGACAGGGGAAGTCGAGAGGCAGAGGTGGGGTTCCAAACCACGAACCTTCCGGTCAGTAAATTCGCCGCTCTAACCACTGAGCCATCTCACGAGACATAACAGATTGTTTAACATGTTTTAACCAGTTTCCGTGTGAAAAGGTTGGTCCATGAAATAAATGGCCTGTGAATTCAGGACCTAGCGGACACACGGATTGTGAAAAGAAAATCCAAGCTTTTGTTGCTGCGTCACCGAATTTAGTAAACTTGTGCATCGAAGTGATAACCTGAACGTGGCTGGGTAGCTTTACCTTTGTCAGCCGGTCGTGACTAAACCTGGTCTTCTGTCAATGTTTACTGACTGAACTACTCCAAGTATGAGACACCCGAAATTGTACTAGTCCGCTGTATCATGGTCGATATTGTTCAACAAATTTATACTATGTATATTATATAACGTCTTAATCCAATTGTAAACCTCAGATGTCAGATAAACTGCCCAGTTGTCGATTATACGACGACCGGCTTCCTATTCATCCTTACATCCAGTGTAGTATTTATTACATCAAAACATGCTGTTTATCAAGCTTGCAGTAGATCGACGTTTGGCGACCAGAGAACAATCTTGATATATAGGGGGTCCCTCCAAGTAGAGACCTGGTTAAGAGGACTTCTTCTGAAAGACTGAGAAAAACCTTGGTTCCACATGACACCTGATAAACTCCATTTCAAATAATCAATTTTTTTGTTTATATGGTGTAATATTAACACGGTTAAATAAAATTTGCAGTAGAGTATCGTTTTTCGGAAAAGTTTGGTAACAATCGGTAGATTTATTGCTGGGCAACGTTTCGCATTTGACACAAAAGCTTCGTCAGGCCAAGTGACTAGGTTACGAGGTTGGTCGAGATTTAAGTTGCCCAGCAATAAATCTACCGACTGTTACCAAACTTTTCCGAAAAACGATGACTACTCAATCGGTTCCAAGCGTTTTTCAACTTATTGCAGTAGGGTATTTTATCTGGTCGACCTCATTTGAAATAGTGCTCTCATGCGGTGAACATGAGATAATACTGAGGACCCTGGTGTCCACTTTGTTCGCGCAATCACCGAAGTGTGATTTCCATCGTGATAGTAGGGTAGATATGATTTTACCCATCGCAATGCCTCTAATCTTTTTTTCTGATTGGTCATCCTCGGATTTATTTTCGTGTAAACACCATTAGCTGGGGAAAAATATTAAATATAAAGATTAGTTGGTAAACTACCACACCCCTATACTCGAACAGAATACAGAAAATATGGTGCTGTTTTCCCACGCTTCTATCACCAGAACACCCGATTCGGATTTAAATTACGGACAATTCTTCAAGTAGACGGAGTCACGATGTAGTTTTCGAAGATAATGTAACCCTTACGTTGGTAACCGCTAACAGCTTACACCCGCGCAGCAGTGTCCTGTGAGATGCCTTCAGCTGAACTGAATGTCCTTCAGCTGAGGAATGTTCTTCAGCTGCTCATATAAGGACCCGAGCTATTTAGCTGGAACGTCCAACTGTCTGTACCCACAATATTTATAGGAATATTAACCCAACCCCTATGAACCCACATTCTATGGTAGAACTATTGATTTGTTGTATTACAAACAAGTCACGGGACTGTTGATAGTGTGAGGAGGTTTGGTTTTTTTGTGGAGATTTCGTCCTGTAAGTGAAGCCAATCTATGCTGGAAAGCCGATAAGCACTGTGTAGAGCTGTTTTATCCTTATTGGGATTCATCAGCAGTGCGCATCTCACGAAACTCCGGAGAGTCTCGAACCGCCGGCGACCTTCTGGCTAGTAGTTTAACACTGGACTGTCCGGCCCACAAGTCATGGGACTAAAGAGAAATCGATTACCACTATAAGCAGTGTTCGTATTCTTCGATTGCCAGAATAGGTGGTTCTTGTTTGGGGGTAGTGTAGGAAATCGTGCATCTTGCCCGGCAATCCAATCGTAAAGGTTACGGGCCCATGGTGACGTGAACCGCTAAAAGGGAACGCTGCTTTTGAAGTAAACCTTTCTGGGCTTTGAAAACCGTACTGTACTTTAGCCTCCGTTTTCAGTATGAGTTGCACGGAAGGCAGGTGCTGATAGAGACTCGAACCAAATGTTTTCCGTCACATCGTTTCCGGCTCAGATCTTCGGAAGTCCGACTGTTCCACGTGCACTCATATCGTGAGCATAGTTGACACTTGTGTTGACCATAATCTCAGGGATTTAGTAACCCGTGTAGAAGTTGGACCCAGACAGAGCTTGTCTGCGAGCAATCCACATGAGGTGACAGACAAAACAAATCATCCCAGTGGTTGGTGAGATGAAAGGATTTTGTAATTTTATTACAGATTTTATCCTGGAAATCTGAGAAGCACTGTACACCGGTTTTGAACTCGCTCGTGGCCGAACGGTTCAAGCTAGTAGCCTGGAAGTCGCTGGTTTGAGAATCCCTAGAAGTTCGGGAGATGCGCACTGATGATGAATCCTAATAAATATGAAACAGTTACACATTTTTTCTTAGCTTCTCAGCATTGTTCGGTTTCACTTCTGTGGCAAAATTTCAATAAACCATCCCTGTTGTATCCCTAATGATAGCTGAGCCCTACGGGTAAATCTGCGGTAAACGGGATTCCTCAGGTGCGTGCGAATGGGATCGTTCAAATGGCTCCTCGGATAGATAACCAAGGCTGGTCATTCTAAGATTAGGAGCACGGATGCAGATGGTAAATCTGATTTAAATAAATCCCATCTTTCGGGCGATTTTTACTTGATCCCGTTGGATTAAAAATAGTCGAACTGTGGATTATTTATGAGAGGCTCGAGTAAAACCGTGTCCCCGACTACTGGTTATCAGATTTCCAAACAGCAAGCTTACAAACAACCCAGGTGTTTGAACATTACCCAGTAAAATTACCGACTTTGTCTGTACACCGCACCTGGGCTGCAAGACGCCAGCACTTCTGCCCAGGAACATCACAAATCATCTGAGCCCCCGTTTGGTTTGATTATGGGAATCTTGGAATCTGGCGCTCGCCTATGCGGAATAATTATGTTTTGATAAGAGTAGCACAGAAAATTGCTCTTTTTTTTGTGGTATCATCAGTTGACAATTAAATTTGCAACTTAAATGATTGTGGTTGTTTGGTGGGTAGAATAACATGGAACTTAATCTGGTGAATAAGATAGTGGTTTGCTCTGATTCTTTGCTTCTCGTCTCATAATATGAATGTCATTACCGACGCTACAGTTTGTTCCACCCTAGTACATCAAACAAAAAATTTCCATAGTACACTACTCATAAGGTTGCTGAAAATCGTTCGACAGCCCATGACCGGTTTCGCCCCTCCGCTTCGGGCTCATCAGCTAGGCGCAGTCCCCAAGTTTTCGTCAACCTCATGTTCCATCATATAAGTTCCATATAAGTCCCATCATACTCCGAGGAGGGATGAAGTGGAGTCCTCAAGCTCTCCCACGTTATCGCATACTGAATTTCACATAGGGTAAAAACACTGCGGGCAAGAGAGAGCGGGGTAACATGATTTTAATGGACTTCACTGTAGCGGTGAAGGTTTTTTGACTTACCAGAGAACTTTTCTCAGACTTTTAATTGATCCAACCAATAGACAGGCATAAAAGTACCCTAAGGCAAGCGAATTACTGAGGACTGTCCGGCATATAATTTAAAGCCATCGTCCAAAAGTTTTTTTCTGGTCAAGTGAAAAAAAGGAACCAATTCAGTCATTGTTCCAGAAGAGCTTTAGATCAATCGAGCTGACATGTGGTGTCTTAGATCTGAATAGCATGAACCAAGCCGACCAAAACTTCTACGTACATCCACTCCCCCCCAACTAAATTGTTGTAGCACTTACGAACGCACACAGACCAAAAGATTAACTTTGGCACCTAAGGTGAATCATTAACCGAGGTGCTTTGAACCGAAACATCAGGGACAGGAACCTGATCAAAAATAATCATCCGCAAGGTGTATGCAACCACACTCTCCGACAAGACTCCTTAACTGACGTTCACCACTGATCAAGTGTGTTAATCTGAAGAGGTCTTGCTGAGTGGTTCTCTGTCTGCCCTAACACTTGACCAACTTGGTTGTCTGCTCACTTGACCAGAAGAAGCTTTTGTGTCAAAAGCGAAACGTCGCCCAGTGAAGCCTACCTATTGTTTTATATCAATTGGAAAAAGTTTGGAACCGATTGAGAAGTCATCGTTTCAGAAGAGCTTGGTAAACAATCGGTGGTTTGTCAAGCAATTGTCAAGCAATTCTGAAACACCTTCCGTACTATTAACCGAAATAGGGACCCTAATCCAAAATATATCCAAACATCCCTCGGTCACTAGCAAATCGGAACACACAGCTCATCGCATGCACTTGTCAGTAATGATGGTTCGTTCATACGGTGGAAGGTTCAAGCACACCTAGCTATTTGTAAATCGCTTCCTCACCTGCCGATCAAGGACCAGGTGTATGTCGTATCGGGTTGCATTGGCACGATGTAAATCAGTTAACTTTACCATCCCAAACAAGCTGGGATTTGAACGACATTTGTTTCACCCGCTGACCGACATCGTGTTTTAGCAACCCAGAAAGCCAAGTATGGAATCTGGCTTGCCAAATTTCAGAGTTTCATCAACAGATGAGTCAGCTCTCACTACCAGTGAAAGGAAGAAGGCCTCCACTGCGGAGTTGTTTATTCGAGAAACACCAACTTAACAGTTACAGACTATTGGACAGGAGAGCAAAACTCTCATATGCATCTCGTTTACAAAACTGAATACCCACCTTCTCCTTGAACGCGTCTTCCTGAACTTTTTCTGGATATTCACTGGCTGTTACTCAAATGCAGGCAAATGCTACAAAGAGACTCCACAAATCCCGTAAGGGATCTCACTTTTCAAGAGACGCCAAGCGGATTTACGAGAAGACGTACTACTCGCATGTCTCATCAGTAGTATCCACCGTTACACCAGTACCGAATGCATATATACATTATCTGGTACAATTTGTTTGATACTGTTCACGTAGATATTGACCAACAAATCGTTTTCCCAGATTCCGCTGCCTTTGTTTGTCCTCATGATTACGCACATATTCTCACCTGTTCCCGGTGTCTGTAATAAAGTTCCTGGAAGAACCACGCCACTACAAACCAATTAAGTGCAGATACATTGAAATGGGGTATGGTGAACGCAGCCATAACCTAACCGGGTTATATTTTATATCCTTCTAACCTTTAGGCGTGAAAAAGATTTACAGGGTTAGCAAAATACAATCGTTTGCATACCAATTTGGTTTTGATCCGAGACTCACCCGAAACCCAGCTGACTCTCTCGTTTATGATGTTTTAAGGTTGGCAGACTGTCTCAGGTTCAATTTCATCTGTATTTACACCCTGTACACCAACCTACCGCTTTCACACCCCTCACTAGGATGGTTTGAGGTAGGCCCATTAGGGGCGTCCTTCCAAAAGTTTAACGAGGCAAGTGCACAAACAGAAAGTGCACCGCACGAGACAGGCTGCAACTAAGTACACTTATTTGAGTGACACAGAATATTCAGTAGCGGTAACACAGACCGACAACATTGATAAACCTGGGGCGTTTTGAGGGTTTGCAGCCAACATTATGTGATCTATTACCCGTCAGAAAATGTCAGTTCTTTGGGGCTACATTTGAAATTATCTTGCAAGACCATATCTATACATATGTGCATGTACAAATAGATGGAACGGTATGCTTATATTTGTTGAACGCGGTGGACAAGAAGCAAGAGGGGCAAATTAGGGCAAATGCCCGGTTCAAAAAGAAACCTGCCCAGATGAGAACCAGTTTCTGAGGTCCTCAAGCGTGCGGCAGTCTTGTTAATTTCCTTGAGACTTTTACTAGATATGGATTACTTAGAAAGAGATATTAGGCTGATGATTTCTACCACGGTGTAACACATGTACGTAGTACTAATGGAACGGATAACTAGAGTCTACGAAGCGCGAAATCGGAGATATCGCTGGGGCGCAGCTAATGGAACGGATAACTAGAGTCTACGAACCGCAAAATTGGAGATATCGCAGACTGAACGCAGACTGAAGCCTTTCATGCAGGTTTAAAGTGGAACAGAACGGATTCCAATACCACCTGTTGTTTTTATGGAAAAAGTTTCGAAGAATACGAAGAGAAAGCCAATTTGAAATGGAGTCATACAGTTGAAGTTTTTATGAGATCGTATAGCCTACAAATTGCTTTTAAGGGACTGTAGCCTGCACCACTACTTAGCTTCATTGTTATGGTAACTCCTGCTTCTACGTAGGACGTTCGAAAATGTTTTTGTTACAAAAAATGAACAGAAAAGTTCGAAACACTCAAGTGAAAAAACTTACATTTTTCTCAAATTCCTGTAGTTTTGAAAGGAACTTGTGTTTAGGATTTCAATGTGATTGTGAGCGAGGTTCCTGCAGTGAGAAAATAACAAAATATATGTAAAAATTAGGCTCATACAATGTTTGTGGTTAGAAGATACATTTCAATATAGAGTCTTCGTGTCAAGTGAGAGGACTTACAGTTCCATAATTTCACGCGGTAGATCTTGTGGCACACTGGTTAGTTCATGCCGTTGGCAGTTTGCAGCCCGATCCATTGAGCAATCGCACACCGTCGAACAGCTTACGGAGGTTTTTGGTGTACACATCATTGGAGGTCTGACGTAACGTTCATCATTTGCTAAAACAGAAAGGGCAACTGCAGTGTACAGGCGAATTTTACTGATTGACTAGAAAATAGTAAAAAATACAATCATTTATTGGATGCTTAGTTCACTATCACCAAAGTTCGGGAGTACATGTCTCGAATAAGGGACCACTCGACCTAAATCCCGGTGCACCGACTAGTGCTGAAACATCAGTGACACACTTCCGGGGCCCAGCGGACAGGTTAGCCAGCAGATTCAACCCATGAACTTCTGAGCTAACAGTGTCTTCCTCTATATTGAAATTAAATTAGCGCGATATACTTTGACGCGTTGCTTCTGGAATTCTTTTTATGGTGATGGAATTGGCAACGTAAATCGCTAAAGTGGTTTGGTGTATCATACGTTAGTCCACATAATTGTGCTTGGTTTGCTGTCTTAATTGAACGCTGAGTTCAAATTTCTTAGTTAACTCGAACCAAGGGGACAAAGTTGATTCACTCTGCAATCAGGGTCTGGCAAATATTTCTGGGATAAAGTTGCATCAGGAATTATCGCGAATTCCATTGAGTGTGGAGGGTTATAGAGTGCGCGAGGTACTGTTTCAAGGTTGAAACTTCCTCTAAATTTTTCCTGTTCGTTTTCAAGTAAAAAAACATACGAATCCCTACGGTCTTGTGCTACATTCCGTCCGTATTTTAAAAGGCATAGAACCATCACAGGAGTTGCTTTTGAGAACTGAGTGTCTCTCCAGGGAGGACGAGCAACGGCATACCTTGAATTACTTTTTTTGGAAGCTCATGGATGCGAATATTCAAAAAATAATGCAATCAACAACCTGGATGGTGTTCTATTTTTATCCCATCACAGTTCATTTAGGACTCAGTTTGTTTTCTACATACTCTTTTTTACAAGTTTTAGTTAGGATTCATCCACAATTCCGCTTTTTTCATCCTCTTTGAAAGATTCCCGTAACAACTATTTTCAAACCCTACAGATCACGCAAAAATTATCGACCTGGTTTACTTCGTCAGATTCTCGGAATTCACTGAAAACCACCACTTGTCACTCATAGTTTCTACAACTTGGTTCAGGTAATATTTTACAAAGATTTCTGTACGCAGGCAAGAAACTGTCCAGTTTTTTATACGCTAACAATAGTTGACCAATCTGTTTCTTCGTCAGTCATGCTAATGCTATGTAAATTTGAGCAACGAATATAGGGAATTCGAGGTCAAACACAACCATGTTCGCAAGATAGAACTGGTGTCTTTGCTGAGTCAGCTGATTAAACATTACAATTTGGAAAACTGCTGGTCACACAGTAAATTTATTTGGCCGACAAAAACCAAACTAATTCCTGATTTACATAAGGCCCAAAAAGCCAAGAAGCGACTGTTCTTAGTTTCACAACTTGCCTGATTAAACATGTGTCAGTAGCCTGGTTGAATTAAAACGATCCAGATTATTCACGAAATATACTCATTTGACTTTATATTTGGGGGGGTGGGGGGTGGATTCAGCTGAATCTCAGCTAAATATCTGGTTGACCATACGGTTTTCTTCAACTGAATGTGTTGCACAAACTCCGCCTCACGTTCTAGTTTGTACAACATCCGAGATATCGTAGTATGTGTCCTTCTTGAAGAAAGTTACTCATACGGTTACTGGTGGTTGATCAGATGGCAGTTGATCTGTTCGCCGAGCTTGGCAATTGACTTGCAAACGTTTCGTCCCCAGTCGAGGACACCGTCAGTGCGCAGTTGAATAGGTGCTTTCTCGGTGCCTAGGTGCGTTTATATAGTTTTTGAAGAGGATCTAATATCCTGTCATGTGATTGGCTAGTTGGTGTATATCTTCTGTTGTATGATTATTGAACCGATCGTGATTTTTTCTGCGATTTTTCCTGATTTTATTTCGACAAATTGACAGCCAGTCATATTGTTACGCATCTGCACCAACTCTGATCTAACGATCCTCAATCAGGAAATGCGTCAAAAAAATCGTTCAGCTGTAGCACCCTTTCGGTGCCTAGCTGTCATGCCACCCGAAGGAAGCACGAGTGCTGGGATACTGCCAGATTGCCCAAGCCTAGACAGAGGAAGTCGAGAGGCAGAGGTGGGGTTCGAACCACGGACCTTCTGGTCAGTACGCTCGCGCTCTAACCGCTGAGCTATCTCGCCCCCGGAAATGCGTCAATGGGAGCGTCAGTAGTTACTAGGTGGTTTAGGTGGGTAAATCTGAAAAAATGTCAGTCACCATGCCACGGGAATGTGAAACCTTGTTACAGTCAAAATACTGTAAGCCCTAGTGTGGAAGCAACAGTTCCCCGTGAGTTATCCACCGGGATGGATTTGTCTTGAACGGTGAGTTTCAAGTTTCAAGGTTATGTTTTATTATCCAGATGAGCTAACAGACAGCTGAGTTGGATCAATTAAAGAGTAGCACGTGGCTTGTTTGAGCTCGAATTGATA
Source organism: Clonorchis sinensis (assembly GCA_003604175.2). Taxonomy (NCBI): domain Eukaryota; kingdom Metazoa; phylum Platyhelminthes; class Trematoda; order Opisthorchiida; family Opisthorchiidae; genus Clonorchis; species Clonorchis sinensis. The sequence goes on from CM030370.1 coordinate 161,568,405, forward strand.
AAAATGCCAGCCAAAAAAAACATCGTCAGTGCGCACTGACGATGTTTGCAAGCCAATTGCCAAGCTCGGCGAACAGATCAACTGCCATCTGATCAACCACCAGTAAACACACCCGAGCTACCTATATTTCGACAAATTGACTACTCATACGGTTGCTGAAAACTCTTCGAAAACCAGTTTCCTCGTGACCAGTGTTTGCATTTCAGCACGCCTTTAAGTTAGTTCAAACAGAAAGTTCTTAGGATGTTCTCCAGTAATAGTTATCTGTACTGTGGCTGAGTGCTTTTTCGGACTGCTTCGGCGGAATGTTTTATAATCCATGGTTGCTAATAGCTACAGGGAAGCCTGATGATCACTTATTGGAGAAACCAAAAAGATCCAAAGAACAACCTTTTTCAACGAGAAACTGTGAAATCATGGAGAACGGATTTCGCTGAAAGCGCAAGCATTGCCGTATTGTGTTTGTTTACAGTAGTCGGTGCTGCATCACGTCACTCAACACGCCTTGAGTGATCCAGCATTTTGGCAGTCCATTACAACTTTTGGAGTGTGAAACGGGCTCCGCACATTTTGTCGTTTCCATTATGTGGGTACCACCAATCAACTCGCTGCCTGAGTGTTCGGTATGACACAGAACACCACTAAGTCATAAATTGTTACGCAATATCAGTAGGTTCACGTAAAGAAGAAACGCCGATGGGAGTAATGAATTCGCTGAAACTGTCTTCGGTCCAGCTTCTCGAATAATGCTGAAAATAACGCAAGGCGTTAATACATACTCGGATTTTGCGTACAGCTGTGTGTATGCATTATGCCTCACCTATCCACTAGTTCCAATCTGCAGCAATCATGTGCGAACTATCGAACGATGATAATTTTCCGTCGTGTCTGTGATTTACGATTCAAACGTCCCAAAGCTCGACACAGTCTTGACTAGTTTAGACTGTAAGACGGAGGTCTGTCGACATATAACAAAAAAGTGATATTCCATCCGGTTCGTTGTGTCGTCAACAGCCTGTACACACCACCACCACCATGGACGGACTTCGCGCAGACGTTCAGTAATTCCGAGACTGCTGACTGACTAATCCAGCGCTGATACTAACCGGCCAAATACAAAACATATAAGGAGCAACTGACTTACAAAAATCCCACAAGTGATGTTCAACGCGACTTGGTATTCACTTGTTCTTCAAAATTTTTTTAAATGTAACTGGGTGTTTCGGGGTAGTTGTAATGCACCCGATTGTTTCACACTTCAATCTACGGCTGACACTGTTTACTTTATGAGCCTGTGGCCGCTGGCCGCACATGATTACGTCGTACTCATAACTGAAATACTATATTTGAGTACACTGACACCTCAGATTCGTTGAGAAATGTATGATCATCATCGGAGTTGATGAGATCAATACATTGTAGTCGAATCGATTCGAATTTGTTGACAACGGGCCAAATCCCAAAGGGTGACCATCTGAACTATGCTTGGCTGGAGATACTGGACGATGCGGGAGCTATCCGATATCAGTGGCGTTCATGTAGTTAGTTCCTTTCCAGATTGTCTGACTGAGTGATGGAGGTGTAAACACCTAGAGTGTTTGTGGTGAGCCAGGCCTGGGACCCTTTCCTGCTCCAGTAATTCTTTCTTTCCATTATGAGGCTTTATTCAAACAAAATAAGGTGATTGCACGGCAGTGACGCCTCAATGTTCTTATATGGCGTTGCTGTCAGTGATTATGTTGAACGGCGAGGTGGTTACAGCTGGGGTACCCTCGATCACATCACGTCACTATGAAGGTAGTAGCTAGTTCGAGGCCCTCAAACAATCCGCGAACAAGTTTGTCTTGAAAATACCTTTTAAGCCACCCGATAGACCACAGTCGAGTAAAAAGTTGGGTCTGACCAAACTTACTGAAATTTGTGTCCATTTCCCACCACAGAGTAATGAACTTTTACACGAAGGTATAATTATTTAGTCGCTAGGAATATTTTTCCAAAAAATATGTCATATTTAGCCGTGACATGTTGAATTTTGCAGGAACTTGACGTCGGGTGCGGTTGTCCACCGCAAACATATGGATGTTCCTACGTCACCTGGCACAAGTTTATAAAATAATTTCGCATAGGCAATGTTGATCTTTCCATTGATTAAAAGTACACATCAAGAACAAAGCTTTCCCAAATATTTTGAGTACCGTTTACCTGTAATGTGGAGGGACATCAATCAGCATTCCCCTCAGGGGAGAGACGTTATTATATCGGTCTTTGGAGCTGTTAACTTTGTATCTTTGTGCTATAGTCCGGTTAGATCAGAAGTTCGTCACTTTCGAGTAGTAGTCATTTAGCTAGGGATGTCTTAACTAATACATCCTTAACGGTTTTCCCGACTCTTTTTTATTGGGAATGAAACAACTTTATGTTACACTTTGTCCCAAAGCAGTAACTGAGTTGCCTGAATTACCTGGGATGGAATCACATCCAGAACTGAGGTGGTGTCTTACTATTTTCAGTATAAATGCCTTCTAGGCCCGTAATATCTTCTGCCCCCAGTCCAGTGTCTTGATGCCGGAGAAAGATTCGCCCACAACGAAGACATTAGCTATCTTGCAATAAGTGAGTGCAACAGTTACAAGGGATCTCGCACTAATTTGAATTTCAATTTTTATCGATCAAGGCTGTTGCTGAATTGATTAATTGATTAGGTGCTTGACTGGTCTAGATGCGTGCCGGCTTCCCTATAGAGACTTTGGCGTAGTTTTAGGGTTTCAGTAGGTTTCGGGCATCCTGGGTTTATTTTCAGGAATCCGACCTTCCTGACAAAGCCCTAACACAAAATTCGTTTAACCTTGGTATATTTCAGCTCAAATTAAAAGAAACAGGGCAGCTAAATCTTGGATGAGGCTGTTCATTGTTTAGGGCTTATAAGTTCAACTTAAAACGCCGAATAGGAATCTCTAGTATTCGTGTAAAACAAGATATTTGTCTGGTGAACTGTACTCACGTGGAAAGCCGCCGTTTTAAATTGTGCATGTGAATTTTTTTAAACGTGCAGATCCAATTAATCTAAGCTGACTCACCCCGGAAATATAACTTGTATTATCTCAGAATAACGCGAAGATTACCTATGCTAATATGGAAATTTCAATGAGTTATACACTCGTGTAAAACAGTTTACAAAGCACGTTTTGGAATTCTTTTGGTCCCAGCAAAGCCAAATTAACAGTTAAACAAATGAAATTCCGATAGTGTCGAATTACTGCCGGTTGAAATAGTTATGGGTGGTCTGTTGTCCGCCAACCATTGCTGCGGCACCCATTTTCGGATTTGGACATCATGTTTATTCGATTTTCTTATTAAGGCACTGTTATTTGTTCCTCATGTGGCACGGCCTGAACCGCTCGAATGCTCGAATGTGGACTCACGGGGTTAAAAAACCGATGATATCTAACCTCTGGATTTTTTTCTCATATTTGGCTAAGCTAAAATATACTCATTTAAGTTGAGCAAAACATTTGCGTAGATATTCGACCTTGAGACACGGCATTATAGCCATTTTACATCTTCACATATTAATACTGTTATTGGACGGGTCCAGCACGGGTCACGAGCTTTATCGATCAGAATCTAGGCTGTTTTTATAACGCCTATTCTACAATTAAGGAATATGGTGAACTGGTAGAGTACCAGGTGTAATACCAACAAATATTATTTCTAGATTCATAAGATACATATGCTTCACTAATTTGCACCCTCTTGTGTTGATCTTTATGTGATCGAATAGGCTTCTAGTCTTCCGTCGAAGTCCGCAACGAGGTTTTATGGAGCGGCTATTAGTCTTGGGACTGTTTATCCAATCGCTTGTTAAGGTGACTCGGCTTCCAGGGCCTTGTGGATCTGCTTGTAGGAGTTCCTATTTTCCGACACACCACATTCTGCTGGAACGATCACCATTGACCGGGCATGACACAGCACACTCTAGCAATAAAATCAATCAATATTAACCACCGGCTGGACCGACCTTGAGTTGCTGTCCTGTCGTTATCACTGGAATATAACACCATCCCTTACGATAGCAGATAGAGCAAAAACACCGGCGTCTCCAAAAGTCCACCGTAAAATCAGTAGTAGTATTCAATTCCGGAAAACAACGTGTTTGAAAGGTTGGTTACTACGCGCATCTGTTTAGGTCATGCGGATCCATATGCTGATATTCACTCATGTGGCTAGTCTAAAAAGGATCTGGTCGTTCAGAACACACGGAATTTTCCGTGTAAATCGTTGTTTGTGAGTAGCATAATACTCATTACAGTAAACCTTACAAAACCCAACAGTCTTTGGCTATTTGAGAAGCAAATTCCGTTCAAGCGGAATAATGAAAATGACTAGTTCACCTCAAAGGGGGGAACGCCGGAGTCGAGTTTTGCGAGGTCAGTGTGTTACGGCCGTGCCTCCAGTAAAGGTTGAAATGAACCGATGACAGATAAACCTGTGCACTTATGGGCTTGATTTCGGTTCACCAAAAAGCTCGAACGACGACTCTGTAGCCGTCCTAAATGTGCTGTTCGATTGCTTCGCCCGTGAGTACTTCCCAGAAGGACATCCTTGCGGAGGACTGCTGGACAGATTCTGATTAGTTTCAGGCGGCTGCGGAGTAGATGTAACAAGCAAGCCTTTCATCTCAAATATTCTAGATTCAGAGCTTGGCAAGCCCAACGCTGTGCGCTGTCAATGATTCCCAAGAAAAGTAGGGCTTGAGTCAAGGACTTTCACTATGTAGTACAGATTCACAAGGACGATCGATCTTGGATACCAAGGCGAATTTTCAAACGATAGTGCGCAACCACCGAAAACTGAATGAATGTATATCAACTGATTTACTCGCACGAATTCTCGCAAAAGACCGGAGGACACCTTAACAATTCTATGCAGCTGTCCGTCGTACAGATGTTCAACGACAACACAGTCTGATCTGAAACCAGGATCAGATCGCTAAAACCTAAGGAAGCTTGTCCACGAATCTAGCATAATAATCAACCGCGAGCTTCCGCCAACTCAGACGGTGATGGGGTTTAGTATAACCAGATAAAATTAGCGACCGCTTTTCCTGAGAAGGGTAACAAGGCACAAATGGCGATATACTCACATTTCACCCACACTGTAGGCGTTCACGAAAGAGACTCAACTGAATCCATCCGAATCCCTCTTTTACTACTTTAGCTGACTGTGAAGCAGACCATCACAAACGAGAGATTAAACTGGGTTCAGTTTTGCCTCCTATCAAAACCAAATTCGTGGGCCAATAGGGGTATGTGTTGAGTTCATAACACCTATTTAACTGGGAATTCATTTTCGAGACATTCAAAGGTTTACCGGTAAAACTGCATTCCCAGTCCGCTGTAGGCCTGCTTGATTGAAATGTCTAAAAACCCCTTTTCTTCGAACTTCTCCTCAGTTTCTAATTCAGGAGATATTTAGTTCACTGGTGGTTGATCAGATGGCAGCTGATCTGTTCGCCGAGCTTGGCGATTGGCTTGCAAACGCTTCGCCCCCAGTCGAGGAGACATCGTCAGTGCGCAGCTGAGTAGGTGCTTCCTCCGTGCCTAGCTGCGTTTATATAGTTTTTGAAGAGTATCTAATATCCTGTCATGTGATTGGCCAATTGGTATATACCTTCTGTTGTATGATTATTGAACCGATCGTGATTTTTTGCTGTTTAGTTTCCGATCAGAAGGTGCTTTGGCTTAAACGGGGAGGGGATTTTACCCCCTATCCGTAGGTGCTACCAAAGTCTGTTTGATGAGATTACAGTAGGCATAATTTTTGCACAATTAGCGAACTTCTGAACAATTTTTGAAGACGCATATACTGAAAATAACATTGATTTTAAGTGTTCTGCCGAATCTAAAGGCGCATGGAATGTTATGTATGGAATGTTATGTAGCAAATTAAATGCACCGAATAAATTCCATTTTAAATTGCCGAGAATGAAATGTTTTTGGTCTGCTCCAGAAAAAAACGCAATTTTGTTTAGACTAGTAAGCTGCATGGCGTTCTGAATATGCAGGATCGCAAAAAAAACCCAGCATGTTTACGTGAAATAAGCTATTTTCATTCCGACTAGACAGCGCTCTTTATCCAAAGACAACCTAGTCCATTTGAACTGCGAGCGCAGGTGTGCAAATGCAGTGACCTTGGATCTCAGCGATCATGGATTACGGAGGAGAAGAAACCTAGGTGACTGCAGAATGTCATTCAAAGTTCCCATTTCACTAGCCTCAAGTTCTTCGGTGACAACCCAGAATGTATTTGCGCACCCAATGAATAAAGTCCATATCAAATGGCAGATATTTCATCTGATCAGACAGGTGCGAAGCCAGGTTGAACGAATCTGGGGATCTGTCTTGGGAACGTGTAGGAATCGAATGAACGCAGTGGGGAATTCAGAAAACCCTCGCCTCTAATCAAAAGTGCACATCGATAAAAGGAAGAAGAATACAAACAAGTGAAAGGAAAAAGAACTTAAAGATCAGTTACAGGCCACATTGACACAGTCCTCGACAACAAGATCGCCTTTAAGGGGTCTCGTGTAGGAATGTTATTCACAAACTAGGTATTTGCCTTTCTTTAACCTGTGTGACATTTCGTCCGCGATGAAGCGCTCACGTATATTGCCGAAATATGGAACAAAGCGGCGGTGTTTGTAAAAACGGCTATAGTTCTCTGTTCGAATCAAGTCAAGAGAACACATCTACTCCCTGGAAATAACCATTTCAGTAGGCGGTATGTAAAATCGCAGGAAACAGAGAGAGAGAGAGATTTGTGGCTATGTTGCTGCTTGCGTTAACACTCTGTTTTCATCTGGTGAAAAACCTCATCTTGACTAGGTTTGAGGCTTGCGCCTTAGCTCTAGTTAACCGAGCTGATCTAGCCTTTTTCATCGACCTCAGTTAAGAACTACGTGTTGTTTTTTGACGGAAATGTGGCGTTCAACGCAGAGTTTTACAGCGTTGTTCAAAGTTATTCTTTATGAGGGTGTTTCTCGCCTATTTCAATGGAAGAACTTTGACCATTTGCCTACCTATTTGGTTTTGACGCGAGACTCACCTGGAACCCAGCTAAATCTTTTGTTTGTGATGTTGTTAAGAAATGGAATGTGCTTAAATCTTCATAAACAATAGATTCAGCTGGGTTCCAGAGGAGACTCTCGCAAAACCAGATTTGTTTGCAAGTGAGTGTATTTCGTTAACTTCATGAAATTTGGTTTCAAGTAGAACATGAGGTTGACGGAAACTCGGGGACTGCGCCTACCTGATGAGCCCCAATAAGAGCAAAACCTGTCATGGTCTGTCAAAGAGTTTTAAACAACCTTATAAGTAGTGTAATACGCCTATACAAGGGATGCTTTGGTTAACCCACTTGTAATGATGGAGACCCATACGTACACGCTGTTGTATAGTATCTTCTCTTGCCTACCGGTGCACTTTTAAAAGGCCAGAATGCCTGTGTAGGAGAATACAATCTGATCGATCGAAAATGCAAGGAACTGTGTTTGTGCAAACTGAATATGCTTCGGCATAAGACTGAGTAGGAGAAACTGCATAAAAACAAAAGTTAGGAAGTTGGGGGACGGATTTTTCCACAGTAAATCTTGGTCCAGAGAATCAACCTCAAGGTGCTTTTTTACTGGCAGTCTAACGTGAGATATCCCAAGAAGTTATTAAAACGAACAATGTCACAGGGTCAATGTCATATGGTCAATTAAGCATCAGCTTGATTGGTCTGTTGCACAATCAGTATGGTATTGCTGACCAGAAGACGACGGGTTACTAGGGCAACTAAAAAAACATTGAAAACCTATTTCGGTTGTTAATTTGATTTGTCTTCTCCTGGTATATTAATGTGAAAAGTTTGAAAGACACCTGTGAGGGCGTCTAAGGTACTCGTCGTGAGTCACATACGGCTCATGCGTTGAGCTATGTTTGACGTAAGAAGCCCAGCATTAGCTTGAGCATCCGTTGCTCATGTGCATGCTATGGAACGTGACGTTTCGTAGTTGACTAAGTACCTGACTTGCTCACGCGTAACCACTCGAAAGTGCAAAAGACATCTGACCACATGAAAGCCAGCCAAATTTGGACTTTTAAAGTAATTAAGCCATCGACTAAGCAGTTATGTGTTGTTTTTGGCACTGCTATCCTATCTATGCCCATGTAAGCTCCCTGTTTGTAACACGCTCGGAGCGGAGGAATTCTGAGCCTCTTTCATTGCTCATAATGAAAACCAATGTTTGCGTAGTGCCGGAGAGTGACAGGATTGAGTCTAGGGACCTTGCTTTTGAAGGCATAGTACCTGCAGTTGAGATGGCACAAACTACTTCGTGTATGCAGCTTTTATGGGATGCACCGTCAGGTTCTAGAAGGTGTGCAGGTTTGGCAAATTCAGAGCTAAATCCACTTGTGGGGCTATTCTATTCTCGCTTCATCGTTCAGAGGTTTCTAACGAAGTCGGAACTCTTGATGAACACTTTGACGGAAACGCTGTTTACGTCCATTTTCCGTGTTGCTTTCTAAGATCATTCTAAAGTGTTCACTAGTAATATACAAGAAGTCCAGGGTACGATCGGAGAGCCGGATACTGTAAACAAAGGGAGGAGGACACGAAATGGCAGAACTAGTGACTCAACGTTTTCCGTTTAACAGTAACCGTGGTAGACTAGATTTGTTAACAGTGGGGTTGGTTTACAACCCAGTTTGACCCTAGTGGTATGAGAGCTTTAAAAAAATTTTCTTACGATATCACTGACTCACTCACATACTACGGAAATCGAATCATGATCGACCACTAGCAAGCCTATTTCAAAGTTGCCAAAATTCAGTGAGCTCAGAAATAAAGTTTCCTTGGATTTCCGATGTGGAATGATGACAAGCCATTTCGTGCAGCACCATAATTTGAATTTCTGGTTACATATGGACAGAGAGCAGGTCACATCATTCCTTCGAATGCGGGTGAGTGTGTTTCATCAAATACGTGGGATTATTACTTGTCCGGTAGTAATATTTGCCCGCACCCAAGCCCACTTTATTAAATAGCCCAAATCGAAAAGATGCTCACACTTCTCTGAAAACCAACATGTCAAATAAATAGAAATATTTTGATCCGTTTGCGCTTTTCGGCCTCCGAATATTCAAAAAGCGCCACAATGTCACTCTGACTTACCAGAACATTCCAGTGTAGACAACAATCGTGCGTCCAGCGCCCTCTGACCAAGTCTTGTTGTTCCATCAGGCATGTAGCAGGTCGCTCCAGAGCGAATCAAAATATCCAGCCTATTGGTTCTGAGAAAGTTCTCAATCAGAGGACGCACTGAACAATCACAGCGAAACTGGTTTCCCCGCAAATGTCTGTTTGAATATACAGCAAGTGTGGTTTGTTAGGGATAGAGTATCGACCAAGAAAAACGGACGCATAAGTTACAAATCTGTTGGAAACGGATGACTGTTTCCAGGATGCATACACATACTTACATACATACATACATATATACACGTGTGTATTAATACAGAGTGTGGTGGTGACTGTGGACATTCAACGGCTATTTCATTAGAAAATCCAACTTGGAATGTTGTTTTCTTATTCATCCGCAACCCATATTCTGGTTAACTCTAGTGACTAACGATGAAGAGTTGAGGGATTCGCAGAAACCTCATCACCTTAGAAGGTTTCCTCAACGTTTTGGAAGGGAGTTGCATTTGCTTGCGTAACACACTACTGTTAAAGAGTCTTCAGTAAACTTCTTACATTGTTCATGTGGCAGAAATCCAGTGGGGTCAATCCCGTTGTACTTACTTTCCCTTCCTTCGCTTGTCTGAGCCTGCTGTCTACCGCCTCTACCTCATAGACTCGATATACATTTCTAACCGTGGACTTTTAACCCTTGACATGTCGAACCAATTTGGTCGACCATCTTTTGCGCGCACTTTTTGACCATTTTGCGTTACCGCGTTTTGTGCGCAGGCGTGTGTCGCTAACTAAGATCGATTTGCCGTCTTTTCCGGGCTTTCTTTGGACTTGTACTATTTCGTGCAGCAATTTAGACGGAGACCCCCATAATTTGACGTTTGTTTGTACCCCTTTTTGTTACGTATTTTATACATGTAGCACCGCATTTCACAATTTCTGGCTTGTGATTTTACGCGTCACTCAATTGGGCTTTCCTGAATACGTCGGAATATTCTACACCCGTTGTCTTTCTTTGTGAGGCATAAACCCAAAAATAAATCTGACGGGTTTGGATTTAGCTAAACATCTATAGGGTCGGGAAAAAAGCTATGCAAAGATTTGCAGATCAAAACAGTGGTATGCACTTTGGCTTTTGGAGCACGCAAAACATAGCTCATCTGTAGGCAAAAGGTTGCCGCTAGGACACTCATTTGGTAGAACGCAAGAAACGGCGAAGCTGGTGACTTTTTACCAATAGTTTTCAAAATTTTTGTCGCAGTCTTCATCACTAATTTGTGCAAGAGTAACACACTGGTTATCTTCCAAATGTGCTTAAGGAGTCTGCTTACTGAGATATCACCTCTTTCGTCGAGACATATGCTGTACTTGAGAAGGACGGGGTGCGCTTGAAGTGATTTTCTGTTGTCTTTGTTGTTGTTGAAACAAATCAAAGGAGTAATCACAACGGAGTTTGTGACGTAAGCTAATCTAGAGGTCATATCGCAAAACACGGTGGCAGTGCTTGCATTCATGGTGATGCTTTTTTGTTACGGGGATGGGGTGGTTATGTTCGATACGCTGCCTAGCTTTGTAGGCAATGTCCTTCCTAGATCATGTGATGATCAGTTGAAATTTTGTACTTCTTTTCTGGTGTTCGTCTCAGTCTTTGAGTTCGTTTATAAACGGATGGAACGTTGGGGTTGTTGTATCGCAGAAGGATGCTTGACTAGCTAGGAGGCTGTTTTTCAGTAACTTTTGGATGTTACCTTGTCAACTGCACATTGAATACTAACTGGCTTCTCAGCGGTGTTTGTTTCTCGTTAACCATTAGGTCAACATGTGTAGAAAATTGTGGTCAGTTGTGTTGTGGTTTCCACTCAAAGTCAAGATGAGTGACCACCCTCCTATCATCGGAGAAGCGAGGGTCCATTTGAAACTGGTAAAGGGAGGAGCGTGCTTTCACCATGGACTTGCCTCTCAGCAAACAGCAAGCAAACAGTTACAAACTATTGGACAGGAGAATAAACCTCCTATATGCATCTTAATTTTTAAAAACTGAACATCTTCTTGCGTCTTGTTGAATTTTCGTGGATATTCATGGAATCTCCCGCAATTCTAAACGAATGCCACAAAGCAGTTCCACAAGTTCCGGAATAACCCCCACCTTCCATAAAACGCGAGGCGGAGTTACGAGAAAACGACATACTACTCGCATACCTCATCAGTAGTATCCGCCGTTACATTGCTAGGCTGTACGCTCAAACCCCATTTGGGTAGCCACTAACATGCCACCCAAAAACGTCTACCAGTCCGGCAGCGTGCATCATTAAGACGCTCTGTTTTAAATTCCAAAGGATGGCAACTTAACAGGAAATCCAGTGTACCCAGACGATCATACTGAATACAGACATCCTCAAGAATTTCCCCATTATCAGACGGCGATTGTAAACCAATTGTGGTGGTTCTAACTGGCATTTGTTGGCCGACACTTGGGGGACGAGCAAAGCCTGGATCCCTTGCTGATAGCACACAGACGCAGGCAGACGTATGGCTAGAGAAAGTCTGTCCTATTTACATGGTGACGGAGTGACACCGTGGGAGTACCATGCGACGCACTACGACGACGTTGTATAATTACGAAGTGGACACAGTCGACGGGTCCCTGAAATAGGTATTACACTGCCTGATCTAATATGCTCGATGAGGGGAAACAGAGAGCACTCTGTTCAAAAAACCTTTCGAAATTTTTTGAACATTTGTTAGTTGCAGAAGACTGCATGACACTATATTGCATCAGCTTGGTTAAACATTTTACTGGAAAAAAAACTGAATGAGACACTTAAACTGCACCTATATCGCATGCCCATCTATCACAAATGAACTCATGTGTTTGTAAGAGCAAAGGATTATTGTGGAAGGTCCTCCTATTCAAACGATATCAAGGTTTGGTTTTGTCCCTGGGACGGATCATTCTGAAGATCATTCAACTAGATCGGACCACTAGAATGATCATTGGTAACTGTGTTTCTTCTTCCAAGACGTACTGTTTCGTGTGTTGAAGGCAAAGCGTTTCAACGCTAACTAGCTAAGTGTGTCTATAGACTCCCTGCAACGAAAACATACATCTTGAACCTCATGCTTCTTAAATTATACCGTTGACAGAAAGCTCGAACCTTTTAGATGCGCATACTATTTTTGGACGAGGGCAGAGTGTTGAGTGGGAATTTTCAGATTTCCATCAGATTTCAATCAATCCTTCGATCACAACCGATACTCTCATAGTGAATACCAGAGTCAGGGCGCGGTGACTTTAAAATGCTGTTTTTCCCTTATTGATTTTTAGTATTCCTAGTTTAACCGGTTCCAAGAAGGCGTATTGTCCATTTGTAAAGTGGGTTTCCTCCGTCATTCCAGTGTCAAATGCTGCTTCGTTCATGATTCATAATTTTGCAGTCCATTCTGTTATTGATAGCTTGGTGGAGGTTGCTGGAGATTTTATTTACTGTAAAGCACAACAGCGCTGTGATAAAAAGGCAGAAATGCTTAAATTGGACAGTTTTTTAGGAAACAAAGTCACCTATACGCACATGTGACCAGGAGACATACCACAGTTCAAGCAACTGAGATCAAGTTGTTCTGACCTACAAGAGGCTGACTCGGGCGGGAATACAAACCCCATAAATGCGATCCAACATGTTATTTTTAGTTCGCACCGAAGTAGTTTGCTAAGCAACAGTCAGAAAAGTTATATTAGTGGGGATTTTCGGAGATTCCAAACTTTTCCGATTTCGAACACCAGCTCCAATTGGTGTTAGCCATGCTGGGTGCCACTGTTGTACCGAATTGGTCAGACGTCATTGGTGTTAGCCATGCTGGGTGCCACTGTGGTACAGAATTGGTCAGACGTGCATTCTGCGCTTACCTTTGAAACGTTCATTATTCTCTCATACAAAAAGAACACAAAATTGTTGTGAAAATTCGCACTTTATTTACAGCTGCTTGCCCTCATGTCATGATGTCGAACTAAGGTCCCCCAAGGCATTTTCCGGAGTTTTTCTTGTTATGCTCATGGTTGAATGTCTAATGCACCAGCCTACTGTTTCTAATTTGTTCATCTCGCGAGGAAATCGAAGGCAAAGTTGTGTTATCACACGTCCCTTCATCCTTTTTCCTTCTTCTATGCATGTGGTTACATGAGTGTCCCTAATCCTAACAAATAGAACACTATTTCGTCCTAGCCTCTCACTAATATGAGTGTAAGTGAGGGAGGGCAAAATTTTTCACCATCCTCTAAATTCAATCTGCGGTTACATCCGAAGAAATCGCGCCTAGTTCGGTCACTCACATTAAATGTTTGTTACACTGAAAAAAGCGTTCGTACTCGAAACCGGATGAACTTACAGCTGTTCCAACATTTTTTGTTCTTGAAAGGCGTCTTGGGCAATCCACATCAGATTGTTGTTTGACAGGTATCTGCAACAGACGAAAAGAAGGACAGATTGTACAAAGCATGGCTGGTTGTTCGAACAAATTAGTTTGAATCATAGACATGTGTAAACCTGTTATTAGAAAGAGAGACTTAACACGATCGGTATACTTGGAACAAAATCACAACAAGCACAAATTTCCAGATCATATCATTCACGAACGTCTGTCGGTCTATACTGTCGTCCACGTGCCCCGTTTTTTTCAGTTATTAAACAGCGGTCTCATTGACAGTATCACTTAGAATTTTGGCAAAAACTTGTTCACGCAAACAAATGTATCGTTCCATTTTATTTCTAAGATTTTTAGATGGCTTATCGATTTTTTGAAGAATTATGAGGACTTGCTACAAATACACTCATTTGCAAATCAATTTGGTTTTCACGGGAGAATCAAGTGAATCTCTCGTTTATGTTGTTCTTCAATTGAATGTGCTGCACACAGGCCGCCTCATGTTTCAGTTGGTACGATATTCAAGATATCGTAGTATATTTTCGTAAAGGAAACTACTCACAAGGTTGCTGAAAACTCTTCGACTAGTTTTACAAACATTTGGTAATCAGCAGCGGATCGCTCATCTATTAAACTGCCCGACAATCACTTTGAGATACTTTCAAGATGTTGGAAGGATTTCTAGTATATCCAACCATAATGTGTGTATTCGCTTCATGGATAACTATGTGGCTATGCTCAACCCTTACAACTTCCACGAGGAAACTGTTCCACAACCGTTTGTAAAATACTTGATGGGTCAGAGGTGTCCTTCCTTTCCAACAAGTGAGGAAGCTGAGTTTTTCCATGTTAAAACCAGCTAGTCTTGACAGTTTTACACTCAAGCCGACATATAGAAGGTAATATACGGTTGAGTAATACTGACAACTTACTCCTGAAAAAATCAGGTTGATAGTTTGGACTTGTGGGAAATGGTCTCCAATTTCAGGGGCGAACAACCAGTCTTGCTATTGAGTACCAAAGGCGGTAAAAACCAATTTGTCAGCCAGGCATAAAAAAGTTTACCCTGTGTATTGGGTTAGATTAAATCTGTCCAGCCCCAAAGGACTCAGTGACTGGCTAAAAAATACCAATTTATCTGAAGAACTTTGATTGTTCTTCTTTCTCCAAGTGAGAACTCTCTCTGCGGGTAAACTGTGCGGTTTGTTCAAAGGCTCCACACAATGTGGGATTACGCACCACACAGCTTCAGACGTGATACACAGCTTGTTCAAAAGCCACCGGAAAGAAGTGCATTCGACCAACAATCCTTACCTAAATCGAGCCATTCAGGAATACCGAGGGCCATGAGAAAAAAGGCTAGGGGAAATGGCCGGCACTTGACTCTTTTTTCTACCCGTATACTAATGAAGACATATTTGGATTCAAATTACTTTTGTGAGTAGAGTCACTATGCACATCCACTAGTAAAAGCTTCTACATATCAAGCAAACTCATCGAGCTTTTGGGTAATATGTATTCCGTGGATCTTGTGTTCGCGTAGAGGAATGTCTGCAAACTATGAAAGATAGGATGATTGGGTCAAGTCAACTGTGCACAGGCGATGTCTCCTTCGACTGAGAACGAAACGTTTGCAAGCTATTTGTCAACCTGGGCGAACAGCTCATCGATCATCTGATCAATCATTAGTAAACACACCCGAGCTACCTATATTGCAACAGATTGACGATATCGGATGATATTACCTGCATATACCTGGTACCTGATCTCGTACCCTACTCTAATTGGAAATGTCCGAGAGTGACCTGAAATGCTCAGCACCTGTTTGAGGCGACCAGATGGGAATAACTACGGCCTGATGTAATAACCCACTGTGAGCCCAATAGGTTAAGAATCCTCACACTTTTGACTGGTACAACACGACCATGTTTGTGGCAAAAACTCCGAATGTCCGATTGGGTTTTCCGTCAGGGTTGAAAAGACTAGAAATTTGAAGCAAACCAGCTATTCCCACACCGGACCTTTCGATGGAATGTTAAAAGTTCTTCACCAACTCAGACCTTGATCCTATAGTGAACAAGCGACAGTCATACAACAAATACACTCATTTGCAAATCAATTCGGCTTTCACGGGAGACTCAATTGAATCTCTCGTTTATGCTGTTCTTCAATTGAATGTGCTGCACACAGACCGCCTCATGTTTCAGTTGGCACGATATTCGATATGTCGCTGTATATTTTCATGAAGGAAACTGGTCACAAGGTTGCTGAAATCTCTTCGAGAGCCACGACCGGTTTTGCCCTTCTTGGGTCTCGTCAGGTAGGCGCACTCTCCGAGTTTTCATCAACCTTGTGTTCTACTTGAACCCAAATTGGACTGTTTTTCGACAAATACACTCAATTGCAAATGAGTATTGTACCAACTGAAACATGAGGCGACCTGTTTATGGAAATATACTGCGATATCTCGAATATCGTACCAACTGAAATATGAAGCGGTTGAAGAACACCATGAACGAGTGATTCAATTGAGTCTCCCTTGAAAACCAAGCTGATTGGCAAATGAGTGCATTTTTCGAAATCAGTCCAATTTAGGTTCAAGTAGAACATAAGGTTGATGAAAACTCGGAGACTGCGCCTATCTGATGAGCCCCGGGAAGGGCGAAACCAGTCGTGGGCTGCCGAGGAGTTTTCAGCAACCTTGTGAGTAGTATCTTTTATGAAAGCAACAATCTTGTTTTGACCCTAAGTTCATCAGAGAGCTTTCAAAGGATGGTCGAAAATGAGATAGTCATTCCGATGATCAGCCACTCAGAGACTGAAGGTTTTCTGTTTCAAAAAACGTGAGATTTCATAGATGCTCTCTACTGATGATTCTCAACACTGATGAACTGATTGTCAAGTACTTTCCGGCATTATTCGGTGGGGGGAATGTTTGATTGAGAGCCAGTGATGTTAAATGCGACTTAACTACAGTGCTAATCAGGCACCAGTGGCCGAATGATACGCCGCTCAAAAACCAGCCGGAAGGTGGCGGATTGGATATCTCCCATAAATTCGTGAGATGCGCATTTTGACAATTACAGACAGGACTAAAAGCGCTGTACAGCGTTTCCAGACGTTTCAGCGTAGATCACCCCCTCAAGATGGAATTTCACTTAAATCTTATTTCCGAATAGGATGGCAACACAGAAACTCTAGGAGCACCGATCAACATTCTTTTCAGATTGTATCAACCCCACTAAGGACTGTCAATCAAAGGGCAATTTGAGTAACATCAGTTCCCGTAGATCATTCTTTCCAAGTTGAATGAATCAAAGCCCGCTTTTTTAAAAAAACGGCATTGCACTTCGGTAAAACAAGGGACATTAAACTCACTGAATATATTTTTTCAAAGCAAAAACACTAACGCACGGGCAGTAAACTAAATTAAAACTTTAAGCTGCCGAAACGCTGCTTCCTCACAGTAATCAGAACCATGGCGCTTCGCTGGTAAATTAAGGTCCAGACAACATGAAATTGAGAGAGAAAAAAAATGAATCAAAAGTGAAATCGCTGCAGCTAGTCGCCTTCATCGTCCGCACTTACCACAATCATAAAACTAAGACATTTTTCCCGAACACAGAATTCCGCGAAAGATTCCCAGTTCCATCTGTTAGCCCATTTAACGGATACAAAACAGGAAACAGATTTATGATGATGAGAAAATGAAGGAGCAACGTGCGTCCTTCTGGTTGTGATGAAATGCCTTTGCAATTGGAAACACCAAGATTGATTCACCATTCGCACTTCCATTGTGCGGAAAATGTGGCGGACTAGGGAAAATTTAGAGTCATGTGACCCAATACTGTGACAGAATTGGTTGGTTTTTCCAGCACGGATTAGGGATCGAACTTGTTAAGCCCGGATGAGTAAAGGGATTTTTTTGTGTGGTTTTGAACTGCAGACATTTCCAATCGTGTCACGAACTAAAGAAAATTTAAGATGTAAGAAAAAACACTCTGACATGGTAGTTTAACGGAGTTTAAATTAGTTGGTATCCCACATGTAGCTAACGAGTGACACAGCTGACCCTGTGTGATTTCTGTGCAGTTATTGATGTTGCGTTTTGACTTGTTTACTGGGTTTTGCATCATTAAGACTACCCCATTTTCCCATTTGCATAGCCGATCGTGAAATCCCCCCGGCGGCTCAACAAACGAGTGCCACACGACAGTTCTGACCGCTCAGACCTTACGATGCCTTGGTCACAACAAATTTTGTACACATCTCCTTAGTCCCAGGCAAGATAACACTAGTTACGTCCTGGCTGCCGGACGATCCATGCCTTAAAGCCATTGGAAGAGTACGACACCTCTCTTAGACACTTTCCTGAGTTCCGGTGGGGCATACTCGGCGAGCCTATTAAAATAACACAATACAGTGAACAATGCTCAGTATAACAGTAAATTATTTGACCATTATCAAAACAAGACGGTTGTTGCAGTAGAAAAATGAGCGCCTCTTCAAGGTCATGCGAAACACGTCCGACGGCGAGGAATGTTGGAGGAACTCTTTCCGTTGTCAGGGCTTGTACAGCATGCGTTGTAGTTAAAGAAATCCAATGTCGCTGCCACCTCCTACAATGTCAACTTGAGATATTCCTACGCTCAACTAACTGTTTTTCCACAGTTTTAATCTTAGGGCCTCCCGACAGTTAGTAGAAATTCTCTCGATGGAAATGATCTGACTGAAATCCTACAGTCTCTCCACACACGTTTGTAAAGGTGTCAAGGTGTCACGAAAAATGTCCTGAATAGTTCACAAGTTGAGTGTGATGCCAGAGGTTGATATCACATTTTTATCTTTAGTAGGATTTCAGATGAGGTTTCGATCACGTCATCATAAGTGTTTTATTGATACAGTTGACAAAAGTTGACAGAGTCGGCGCAACTCTCCCTCTCTTGAACGAACGCAAACGCATTTATGTCTGTGCTTAAAAAATCAAGATGAGCTGTTGCTGGGCGGATAGCAAATATCCGCTTGGGAAAGATAGAATCAGGATCGCAGGTCAGTTTGTTGATTCGCACCGGGTGGAGATTCTGACCTTGTGGAAAATAACCCTGTTATTGCCTTAACAAATGAATTCTCACGGCCTGTGTTGCTGCGTAAACACCAATACTGCTACCGTTGATTTACAGACATCGTTGTTGCCGTAAGGACCGAAGCAAACAGTCTTAGAAAATCGCATTTGTGCAAGATGTCATTCCGGGGACTGAGACGGAGTAAAATAATCTAGGTCTGTGTTGGAACACTCGTTCACAATTCTCCTCTGGAACTTAGAATAAAGCATTCGAACGCACGACTGTAACAACCAGTATATTGTGCCAATAAACCTCAGGCTTTCAGTCGTACACTGGGTTTGTTACAATGCAATGCACAGTCCGTCTAGTAGGTGGTTTCCTCTGATCAAACTGACATTCTTCGTGGTAAAATACAAGGTGCCTATTGCCAACTTCACCTTAGGAAGCCTTTCAACAAACGACCATGTACTACCATGAGCCGTTTGTTTGTGGGATGGTGGCGCCACATCCTGTCTAAATACTTGTTACTCACAACACTCATCAGCCCCTCATAGTGTTTAGTTGTTAACCGAAAGGCCACCAGGTCATATCTCTTTAGAGGATGATGCTAAGCCTAGTGCTAATGATTTAAAGCAACGTTAACTTATTTGTACAGTTCCTCTTGGCTGTTTCAGCTAGCAGGAAGGCAACTGAAACCACAGAGACTCTTCACTGTCTTAAAACCATAAGTACCATACGTAATGCACTACTCATAAGGTTGCTGAAAATTCTTCGACAGCCCACGACCGGTTTCGCCCTTCTTGGGGCTCATCAGGTAGGCGCAGTTCCCGAGTTTCCGTCAACCTTATGTTCTACTTGAACCCAAATTGGACTGTTTTCGAGAAATACACTCATTTGCATATCAATTTGGTTTTTGCGAGAGACTCACCTGGAACCCAGCTGAATCTCCCGTTTGTGATATTTTCAGGCAACTGAATGTGCTGCACCAGGCCGCCTCATGTTCCAGTTGCTACGATATTCGAGATATCGCGATACATGTATATTCGTAATGGACTACTCATAAGGTTGCTGAAAACTCTTCACATCACAAACGGGAGATTCAGCTGGGTTCCAGGTGAGTCTCCCGCAAAACCAAATTGATTTGCATAAGTTAGATGTTCAGAAGGGTGATAATTCCCGTTCTTTGTCTGACGGATCCCTCGATGAGCCAGCTTACTTGATACGAGCTGTATGGTGAGAGGATCGTGGCCTGAATATGAAACAAACACTTGTGGGCTCTCTGCTATCAACCTGAAGGTTATGGGTCTCAAGCAATTCGTTAGATGTCGAGAAATACTAATTGGCTGAGCTTTATGCGTTACATTGCATACCCACAAAGTCTTTCTCCTACTTTGGATATCAAATATGAATACATGTATATATGTAATGTACTACTCAACCAAATTGATATGCAAATGATTGTATTTCTCGAAAATATGAATACAGTTTCCAGTCAAACAAGCGGTCTGATGAAGCCCGTTTTCGAATGAGTAAAGTTTGTCCCTACAACCACAGAGTGCACAGCGAGAAAACGCAGATTGGTACTTAGAAACAGGTGAAAACAGCAACAGAAAACAGCTTTTATGGAATCCACTCCGCCAACTTCGTCAGTCTTCAGCCTGCTATCAGACTTGTTGATGAGGTAAAGCATAGAATGGGGCCATTTCCTAGTAACTTGAATTTAGCCTAAAGTGTTTGAATGCAAAAGGCCCCCGGTGGCTCCTGGAGGTCTACTTAGAGGCAAAAGTCTTCGGCAACTTAACTTAGACAGGGAATAGGGTTAGAGAACATAGAGCGTTTCGTCCAGAATAGACTACCATATAAAGTGAGTTCCAATCCAGACTTGACTCCCTGAAAATATAAGACAGTTAGGATTCCATGGACGCTATGAAAACTGCAGTGTGGACCATAATTTTTGCTGATTGAACCTAGTTATCCAGAGGATTTAGGCTTAAAAGCTGGTATAAATCACCACTGCATCCCTCCAAAACAAGTGTTAAAGGATTATCGATTTGCTTGAGACTCCTGTACCGCTGGTTAGTTAAGCTGAGGGATTTAAACCTGCTTACTTTCCGCTTAACCATCAGTTATAGGCCATGAAACGTGATGCTCTACCATTCAGAATTAGCTTATCATACAGACCAAAAGCACTAAACCGCGTGTTGACTGAACAAGCGATTGTAAGTAGGATCTAAAAAAATTGAAAACCTCAAGTGGGGAAAATGCAGAATAAAAGTTAAAAGATGGCCTTTGCTAAGTAGGTCTCATAAAAACCAAGTGTTTTAGTCCAGCTAAAATTTGGCCTTGAAAAAGAGGCCAGTATGCTTTGGAAAGTCAAGAAGCACTGTACAACTGTTGCATCCTTATTGGGAAACATCAGCAGTGCGCATCTTACAAAACAGCACTGGCGAGTTCCGAATCCGCCATCCCTCGGCTAGTGGTTTGAACACGTAGCCGTTCACCCACGAGCGGCTGATCAGTCTGGCGGTCAACTCGCACTTAAACATGATGTTTTTGATTCAGGATGCTCAGAATGAAGACAAAACGATGGTGAACGATTGGTACCTAACTGAGTTCCTTGACTCTAGACTCCTTGTTTCGCGAACCAGAATATCACAGCTGAACGATATATCATGGTGTTTGTTTTATCCTCGTAAGGGGCACTGCTGTGGAAACGTCGCACTCTGTAGCATTTCGACTGACTGGCGACGTAATCAGCTCCCTGTCTTATTGTTCGAGAAACATGCGACATTTCGAGGTGGCGAACAATAGCCTACAGGTGCGCAGTGTTTCCAACGTATCCGGACATCAGCCAAATTTGAACTTGGTGACTCACACTATTAAGGTGTTCCGACGGAGTTTGTCCCCTTCGGAACTCTACTATCATGTTGAGATAATGTCGGAAGCAAACCGGAAAGCTGGAGCAGCCCCTTCAAATAGAATGGCGCTAATCACATGTGACAGTTTGACAATTGTTCTTCGGTCACCTCTGTGGGAGAACATCCGTGATCTTACACGGTGCGTTCATCACGTGATCTCCCCCCGGATCAGTCTTGAGCTTCCCATCTGTGTGGAACACAATAGACAGTTGTCTCACTGGGTGAATGGATTCACCCCCATTCATGACTCTAATATGGTTCGGTTCGTGGGGGACTACAAAGGGACAGTCGGCGCCGTAGATTACATGACCTCGCTTATGAGTGTCATTATTAGTGTGCAGATAACACGGTTGATTGATGACTACGATGAGTTTTATCTACGGGGGAATACAAAGGTCATTTGCAGCTTTAGAATGAAGGACAACAGTGGAAGCTGCTCATCTGTCATTCGGTAAAAGGAACCACTCGTACGAATCAAAAGGTTAGCTTCCAAAGCATTCCTATGACACATCTGAAAATGTATTGCCTGTGAATCGCCTGTTATGTTTCACGCTTATCCCGTTTCTTTATTTTATGGTCAAGCCGATTCACAATATTTCCTCAAGAAGGCATTCTGGTGGCAAAACGTCATGAATTTGTTTCGTTTTTATCCATCAACCCCTGTCTTCTGCTGGGGTTTATCAACCAAATTTCGCGAAAGGTCAGGCAAAAAGTTAAAGTATTTTCTTGCCACTACCAGAACTATAGAGCCTGACTGCATACAGCATAACCAAAGGGGGACTTTTGGAGTTGGTAAAAACCTCTGACGAAGTACTGACCTGAGTGTCTCTCTAAGAGGCGAACTATTTATAATCTACAAATGCACTCATTCGCAAATCAGTTTGGTTTTCACCGGAGACTCAACTGAAACTCTCGTCTATGTTATTCTTCAACTGAATGTGCTGCACAAAGGCCGCCTCATGTTTCAGTTGGTAAGATATTGGAGATGTTGCAGTATATTTTCATGAGCAAAACTACTCACAAGGTTGCTGAATACTCTCACGATCTGCTTTAAACGAGCGATTCAAATGAGTATCTTGCGAAAACCAATTTGATTTGCAAATGAGTGCATCTGTAGAAACCTGTGTAATTTGAGTTCAAATAGAGCATGAGGTTGACGGAAACTCGGAGACTGCGCCTACCTGATGAGCCCCAAGAAGGGCGAAACCGGTTGTGTGCTGTTGAAGAGTTTTCAGTAACCTTGTGAGTAGTTTGCTTGTTATCAATAATCTAGCTTACACCAATACTAGCAGTTCATTTTCAGGTAATACAAACACAGCATCATCTCGAGGCGTGAGATTATTGTGCGCAAGTGTACGAACCAGTGGGTTATAAGGCAGCGTCCTCGTACGGTGTTCACCAATAACAAGTCGTGCCATTTGGAGAAGCGACTTTTGCCACAAGTCCAACCAACATTGTTGAGTTGTGTATGCCATGTTAGAACTCTCTTTATAATTAGGAGTCTTACTTACTCGAAGTGAATTCTTTTCTTGTTTTTTGCTCATCAGCTTGAACACGTTACGCATTTGAAGAGATGTTACGAAATATCGATGAACCATGTGGTCGCGGGATTTTGTCAGCCGAAGACACCCGGACATCATGCGAACAACAGACTGGAACGTACTCTGAGGTTAACTGCCATAGCCTCCATAGCCTTGATGGTTGGTTTGGATTCATTGCTTTACTAGTGTTAATAAAACCCTACATCCTCAAAACATACAGGCAAGTCAGTAACTAAGATCACTGGCCAGAGAAGTCCATTGTAGAATCAGAGTTATCCAACGGATGGCTAGTTCTGGTGTGGATAGGTTAACATGCTCATCGGACGCACAGTCAACCACTCAAATTCACTTAGGCCTATGCAAATGTGTCAATCCTTGTGGTTGGTGAATGGATGTCATCTTGGGACAGCAGTGAAAGGGTAGAGTTTGTTGCCGTCCACTACCAAAAAGTAAGCAATCCTATTCAGTGAAAATGCCTCCAGAAACGGAATCTGACAACAAGCGATTCGTGGTACTTTCCAGGAGCCTCTAACTGCGTTACTCCGTAATCGTGGGCATGTGCAGCTAGGGAATTCACACAGTATATGGCGTACACTTTTGGGAATACTCGACCAATCACTGGAGATTCATGGACTTCATGGATAACTGTGCACCAGGTGTGTCAGTTCACTGGAAAGGATGCTCCCTACGCGCTCTCTGAGCGTAACAGGATTGGGTTACGAAGTGTTGCTAGGCTGCGTGTAAAGTACGGTGTCGTGAGGGTGATCCTTTGCGAAAATCAACGCCACAGTGAACGAGTACCGACATAATAAATGTCAACATACTAACTAACTACTGACTGCTTATTGACTACTTATTGACTATCGACCAATTATTTACCAAGATCCAAATGTTTATACATGTATAATGAATCCAGGAAGAGAAGTTGTCCATCGGCAGCCAAAAGCTAACCTGTTAAGTAAATACCTAGACACAAACAGATGAAAAGTCGTAAGTAACAAGGAACAGAAAAATCTACTTGCAGGCTAAACCGACTTAAGAATTTTTTGTACAAAACAGTCTATCAGAAATATACAAACTGCTTTCGGCAACAAGGATTGAGGCAATGACACCCTGGAAGCCCCTGTTCTTAGTGCAAATCTGGTGAAAGCTGCCCAAGGATTTCAGTGTTGTCTAATTTTAGAGCTCAGGGAAGCTATTCGAAAAGTGGTTGAACGAGTAACCATCCCATAGAATGCATTCGTTTCCCGGGCCTATCGCTTGCTTTTCAGTCAAATGCACACGTGTTAAATCCCCGTTTGTGGGTTACATGCCTCAATCTCTCGAGTGATCCTAAGTAATACCTTTTTATGCGAATATTTACTCTACTGCATTAAAACTTAACATCTACTTTCGAAACAAGTAAAAATTTCGAGGATAATTTTTATTGTCGATGGCACAAAGTGACCAAACAGCAGCTAGAAACATCTACCCAGGATTTCGGCTGTACCGGTCGGTTTTGCGTTGGAAAATGCGACATCTACTTTCGAAACAAGTAAAAATTTCGGGAATAATTTTTATTGTCGATGGCGCAAAGTAACCAAACAGCAGCTAGAAACATCTACCCAGGATTTCGGCTGTACCGGTCGGTTTTGCGTTGGAAAATGCGATTAAAAATCACCAAAAATGAAAGTTCTTTTGCCATTTGTATTGGTTACCTTTATGGCCTAATGTGACAGACGGATCCTCAAGGATGCTGTTATACTGGACCGGATTAAAACCAAATGCACAATTAACAGCATATTCGTATAAACTCACATATGACGCAGCTCTGGAAGATCTCGAAAAAGATCAGCATCCAGGCAGGTTAATTTGTTGTGGCGTAGATCTCTACAACGAAGAATATTGAGGGGATCAAAAAACAACCAGACAAGTTATGTAGACTTCGAGTGATCACACAAATTTGTCATTAGGTTGGATGGAATCAGTGAACAGTGCTAGCGGAAGCAAAGTGTGAAGGTCAAAGTATTTCAGGGTATTAGGGTACATGAATAGCTTCATTTTGGCGCAAGTCCTGTAACCTTTTTCCAGCACACACACACACACACTGGGCTTGGGCATACCAACGGTGTGTTTCGGCAAGGCACAAGCTGGTTTACCCACCCATGTGGCCATCTCGATTTGGATAACACACTGGGTCACCGAGTTTCCACATGTGAGTTCGGTATTCGAAGAAACAATTCCGTATATTGAGAAGGGAATGAGAAAGGGGTTAGGAAACTACAGTGAGAAATTTACTGCAGATCATGGGTGAGGTAGGGTGAGCAAGTATTTTGTAGAAAGTGCTCATTTAGCTAGGGCTGACTCCTGTCAGAGTATTGCTGATATACAAAGAACGAACTAACTCGTACAGGCGGAGAAAAGACGCTGAATTTAACTGAAGATTTCGTCTTGTAACTGGAACCAATGTATGCTGCAAAGCTAAGAATCCCTGGGAATCTTACGAAAATCCAGAGAGTTCTGAACCCCGAAACCTCCTGGTTTGTAGTTTGAATGCTTAACGTGAGATACGAACTGCTCATGATTCTCTTTAAGCATGAAACAGCTGTAGAGTGTTTCTTGCCTTTTCATCCTCAAACTTCCAACTGGTTTGCTAACTTTTTGCTTCTCGTAGGTCGAAGGTGAGCATCTATCACTTGGGACGAGGCACACTCGCTTGGCACATTAAAGTGATCGATTCGTCCAAACGATTCGTGCCTGTTAACTCATTCCACTCATGGCGGATACGGTAATTCCAGACACGATTACCCACAGAATTTACTTTATTTAGTCAACTAAGAGAAGTGTAAAAAAACATTAAACGAATAAGCCAAACGGCAGAAGTGTGTGCAGATGACCTTGGTCTTTTACTGCCGCCTTGTGTCGCATTTTGCGCGACAACCTAAATTCTAGAGAACGTATGACTATCGCATGCTGCTAATGATGAAAAAACGCATGGTCTGATGCTTTCGCCATCGGTATGGTTTTGAAATTTAGCCTCACCTTACTTGGTAGATAACATCATACGACTAACTCACCGCAGGACTTGACGGTACAAACTGTCCGTGAATTTTTTTCCAGTAAGCACACTGGTACCATCAAGGAGCGAACAATTCTGGAAGATTGAGAGCCTTACGATTTTATAGAAAATTTACTCCCTGGAAGGTAACAACCAAGTCAACCAACCCCCTCTCACAAAAAATGCGTCATACATAGGACAAAAATTTGTTTGGATGAATGCCGAAAACCGTCTGTTTTTCCGCTCCCTTTTTGATGGCATTTAGGTTGTCTTGGACGTTTGCTACCTATGGAATCATATCTCATTGTGACCGTTTTTCAAATTCTCGCACCACACGTGCATTTCGACCCTAGGTGTTGTGGGCGGTTCGTCTTTATCGGCATCCTATCCAGCGGTTTCAGTTTTCTCTGAGAGCTTTACGGAATCTAAACGGCCACTCAAAAGACAAACATCACTAGACCGTAGTCTACAAGCTTTAAGTTCACCAAAGTAGTTCGAAGTTAGTGTCTAACCATTGACCTTGTATGACTGTTTACCAGCATATCTCTTTGAAACAACGGAAAATATTTGCCAGTTAATTTGGGTATTTTCACATCGGAGCTATGATAATTGCTGCTGTTTTGCAGACACAATATACACTTTGAATTCAACAAGCGTGTTATCTTTTTCACCTGCCCGGCCAGTTTATTTACATCCATAGAATTCAGTGCGTGCTTTCACACTTTTTCCAGTTGAGGGTAACAGTTTCCCGCGTTTTCACCCAACACACGAATATCCACCTATTCAAACTAAACGATGCAGCAGTCTATCGCCGTGCAAGTCAAACATTTCTCGAGTCTTTTTTGCAAGAACAGCAGTTGTCACCATTGCTTCGCGCTACTCCGTAATTTTATGCGTCTCATCGCGGCTACAGAAAGATTGTCACCATTGCTTCGCGCTACTCCGTAAATTTATGCGTCTCAACGCGGCTACAGAAAGACCAAGGTCAAGTGCGCGCAATTTCTGTCGGTTGGTTTATCCGCTCCCAGTTTTCAACACTCCTCAACTGACCAATTAGAGTAGGGGGTCTGCCTTATGAGAGGAGTGGCCTGCCAAGAACTGCATCGTTAAACTTCCAGGCGAGCGTGTCCCGTGCTCGCTGGGGAAAGCAAGGGTGACCTATTTTTCTGTCAGTTAGTTCATTTTGTTATCTGTTTCAGTAATTCACCAAACCAGCCATACGCTGAAAGACGTCGGTCTCAACTAGCTGAGCACTTTTCACCAAATGCTTGCTCACCCTACTTCACCTCTGTAATTTGCAGATGTATTAGTTTTTCCACTATTTTGATAGACTGCGGGTATGGTCGGTTAACCCATTTCTCCCCTATACTTAATACACGGGATTGTTTTTTTTTTAACACCGGGTGGGAAGGTGATTAGCTGATGTGTTGCCTGAACATACTGTTGGTGTTTCCAGGCCCATTGTGGGAATCCCAGATTGCTGAAATGAAGTGTAAATATTGCTTGTTTTTCGAAGTTAGCTTGCAGACCACTTGGAAAATTAGCATGGGCTACCCTTTTTAACTGATCAGGATTCCTCTTTTTACTTTGTGTTCAGCTGCAACACACCCTTTCGGTGCCTAGCTGCCATGCCACCCGAAGGAAGTACGAGGGCTGGGATACTGCCAGGTTGCCCAAGCCTAGACAGGGGAAGTCGAGAGGCAGAGGTCGGGTTCGAACCGCAGACCTTCCGGTCAGTAGATTCGCGCGCTAACCACTTGAGCTATCTCGCCCCGATCAGGATTCCTAATGAATGTCGTATCCTTCAAATCATTGCAGCGACTTATATCAGATGGTCATGTCTAACAGTATATTTTACCTTTTACAATTCACTTAGATGTACTCAAACCCAAATTAGGCTGTGAAACCATCAAGATTGTTCAAGTCAAACAACCAAATGCAATAGATTCTTGGAACTGGAAATACCTGCCGTTTGTTCAAATATTTTTACATTCAGTGTTTGGTTAGTTAACCATAACAAAGAAGAACAACTGAACTCTGAACCATTACGTCTGCGGTTAAGATTCCTGAAAATTTGATTTAACGGACCGTACAATGAATTATGCAGTGTCACCCACAGTAGCACAAATAAAACTCCCATTCGTAAGGCAGTTTAAACGCATAAGGGGTTCTGTGAAGGTTACTCGTGTGCAGTCCCACTGTCAGCACTTGAGGGAAGTACATGTTGGGCTGTCCGGCTCAACGTGACCCGACAGACTACACTGGTTTGATTGCCTGACAATGCCTGTCCGTCACTGTTCCTAACCTTCATTTGCCCAGCGGTTTGTCGTGCACTTGTACTGCACAGCATGACTCCGTCCTGCGTGCTCTCTGATCTACTGGGCTAGTCCAAGTGGGCGACAGAACAAGACTACAATGTGTGCATTAGTAATTGTATCACCACTTTCCATTGTGACACCTCCAGACGGTTAGTTCTGTTTTTTTGATTTTTGCCGCATTTGGGTTTTTCACCTCAAACTTTTCCCAGAACGCTTGGTCCGCACACTGATCCGTGTGTGTGTGTGTGTGTGACAGGTTTCGTTTGCGAACACAGTTTTCTCCCGAAGGGAGGTTAAACCAATAACGGGCGAAATGTCAGTAATAATTAGCGGAAATTAAGCCTACTTGTATGATCTCTATTTGTGCATCTTCATGTGTATTATCCTAAGTTTGTCATTCACTGTCGTAAACCTTTGACAGAACGAAAATGGTAATTTCCGAGAAATGGAAGCTTTCACAGCCATGATGCCGCGAACCCGTATGTCTGACCAATGTGTGGTCTGACAAGAGCACGGCTGTATTTAGCTAGTGCGAGGATATCTGTGTCCATAAACACGTTCCGAAGCGTCGCGTCCCAATCGGCGGTAGGTATGTGCAGAGAACAGAAAGTCTGCATGTTGTTAAACGAGAAGCAACATTTACGGTCATCTGCGTCACTCTCTTCCTGTGCGCCGCATTCCCCAGTCCTTACAAAATAAATGAACACTAGAAGGTTGTCACAATCGATTTGCTGGCAGAACAGATAACTACAAATCCGTATTTTCTCTGAATCAGCACATTCTGGTGGCGATTCACTATGGCAATGTGGCGCAGCACGTTATGTGGGGTCGATTTCCCGGGCAAATGTACACAGATATGACGGCTATTCAGAATTGGGTGCCATATGTCTCCGCCCAGGATATGAACAATCTATCAAAAATTGCAGACCATATCTGAGAGCATTCATCTTCTATTTTCTTACATGTGTTGTGTGCACACGTGACCGCGCATGGTGCAAGATAAACATCCCGTTTCTTGTGAGCGGTGTAACTTGGTCTAATTGGTTGTTTATCCAAACACTCCCCTAAGCCCAAGACGAACCAACGATAACTGGCAAGATCTTTCCACCACAAACGTCTGTTGCGTGAGATCAAACGGAATTTATCAGACACTGACCATTCGTTCAAAAACGACCCTCCATGTGTCACGATCTACGAGGCTCGTTCCTAAACTGTCAGGTTTAGGATTGGTGGCCTGTATGCATCGGCACACTGTGTGCAAAACACACGATCGGACATTAAAATATAATTTTGATTTAATCGTGCGGTCACGTCTGCTAAAGCCGGCAGCACAAACAAACCGGACTGAGGGCATCAATCGGGTTGTCGCTTCAATTAATCAGCAATTCAGCTGTAAACCTGCTGTCCTGCGAGCCAATCAACCATATGTTGGGCATATGTTCACCATAGCAACGGGACTGAAAGACAAGCTTTGGGTCTTAGAAAGAAGAAGAAATATAGCACTTTGATTTGATGTTTTGGTCTCACCGTCGACCCACCATTATTAGGAATGAACACGTCTATTTGGCTTCAGTAGATTGGCTGCTGCAAGAACGTTTTGCACAGGCAGCCCATCGTCGGTATTTTTGTCCCACTTCCTAGGTCTACTTTTTGAAGTAGTCCTTTGTGAAAGTAAATTTATTTAGCAACCGCGAAATCGCAGCATGTTGCCTCCCTTATTTACTCACTCATAGTGATACACAAATTGTTCTTTTCTTTCCGGGTGAGCAATTAGCTTGGTCAGCACTCACCCAAAGAAAAATTATCGGGATAGCTCTGTATCTTAAAAAACTAACAATACCTTTGTCCCCAAAAGTGTCACAAAATTCTTCCTAAAATGAGCTGGCAATGAGTGCGCGAATTTATTGACCGGAAGGTCTGTGGTTCGAGCCCCAACCTCTGACTCTTGACTTCCCCTGTCTAGGCTTGGCCAACCTGGGAGTATCTCAGCCCTTGTGCTTCCTTCTGGTGGCATGGCAGTTAAACGTTGAAAGGGTGCTATACCTGAACGACTCCCCAAACGATATAGGTAAGAAACTGTTCCGGTGTGTTGTCCTACACTTTTACACGGCTGTTTTCCATTTCTTTCTACGTTGGTCATCTTTCTGTTCATCGTTTAACGCATTCGCTTGCTTCCATCTCAACAAGCGGATGTCTGCTCAACCATCAGTAGGAGGAGTCATATTGGAACGAAAAGTGCTGATCGCGATTACACGAGGCATCTTAAAACTAAAATGTATCAACCAGTAAAACACTTGTGTGAATCACACGTGGAATGAGACTTACATTCGTTGCAGCTGTGATAAACCACTCAAAACGTCTCGTGAAAGTGACTTCAGTTCATTGCGGTTGAGGCGCCTGTTAGGTTACACAACAGAAACAAAGGACAGTTGTCTTGAGACACATTAGTCAGGGAAAGGGTAGGCTAAAGATAAAATTTTCCGACTGCCTACACATCGGTTGACTGTCGATAAAAAATTACCATTCAAACAGTACAGTATTCTCCCTCCTTCCAGAATGTCTGTTCATCGGAAATGTTCCGTCCTTAAATGGCCTCCACAGAGGAGTTTATCGCTCACTTAATGAAATTTTTATTGCATCTAGGGGTTTAAATTATTTTTTGATTGTGTCAAGTAATGTTCCACTTCTGTCGGCTTGAAATTGCTCGGTATTCACTAGTAAATGTTTGATGAAAGTTTAGTAAGGTGGATCGGCATGGCGGTCGGCAGTTTCTGTAACCCAAGTCATAGCTAACGAGCAGTTGGAACATTGAATCCACATTTCACTAGAACAGCCAGAATACGGAGCGTACGATATGGATACATTTTATTCACCCTCGGCATCCAGGGACGCAAAAACAGTTGGAGGACAGGTGTATAGCAACAGACGGCAGAAGAAAGGGATAATTTTAACGGAGCTGATGGGGATGGGTAGACAGAAGTTTTGTTCTTTTCCTAGAGGGCTTCCGTGAGCTTTTTCGCGCATGACACGTTTCTAAGTAAGTTCCAAAAGGGGGTTTTTGTTGACATTGTCTCCCTATTCATTAACGTTCCGGTGCGTGACGCATTTGGGTACTTATATGACTGCACCATTAGTTGAATACTCCACCGAGTTCTCGAGCTGAATTACCTGAAAGTTTCGACAAATACACTTAATTGCAAATCGATTTGGTTTTCACGAGAGACTCAACCGAAACTCTCGTTCATGCTATTTTTCACCTGAATGTGCTGCACGAAGGCCGCCTCATGTCTCAATTGGTACGATATTCAAGATATCGCATTATATTTTCATCAAGGAAACTACTCACAAGACCGAAAAGTTTTCAGCAACCTTGTGAGTAGTCTCCTCTATGGAAGTCTGATTCTGTTGTATACTTTTCAATCAAACGCTTAAAAAATAATTCCGATGTTGCCATACGTGTTTACTCTCCGGCCAAAATCCGGTGGACGTTTTCCACTGCAGAGAGTGAAACATCCAATCAAAATGTTATCGCGGTGGTAATTTAACTTTTAAATTTGGTCTGCTATTGACACCAGGTCATACATTTCGGTGTCTCAGGAACGCTAGTCTGGTGTCAGTTTAGCCTCCTTAGATATCTTTATAAGTAGATGGAGCTCTTCAACGCTCAAGTCGACCAAAATCGCATGGAGTGACCACTTCAACTCTAAACGTTTGTTTGGCAACACTACTCCGGGGAGCCTAGAATATACGTGTGGTAAATAACCCATACATGGCTTGCATCGTTATCAAAATCGCTGTTGTGAAACTAGAGGGATTTATTTGACGATTACTGCAAGAAAATGTTTGTCTCTGGTCGGCAGGATCAAGGTTCACCTTTTGGCAAAGCTTGCTATATCAACCGGAACATATCTCACGTAGCTCTTTGTGCAAAACAAGACAGATCTCAAAAAGATTTTGAATGAAGGCTATAGCAAAGAACCACTCCGCCCTTAAGCAACAGAAGATCGATACTGATGCGTCCAAGCTTTTGAAGATTTCACTTCTCTGGTATATTATGAAAAACAACAACCTAACATTTGCGATCATTTGTGGACTGATGTGCAATCCTGTACTAGTCTCAGGGAGAATTTTTCAGTGCCTCTTTTCACTTAGGCTTCACTGGAAATCTAGCCTTCCAATTACCACATAATTGAAATTAGAGACAATAACATTCCTTCCTGGTTTGTTTTTATTAAAAAAAGGGTAGTGTGTATATATTTGGACACATTAAGCGTAACTAACGTTACGTCATCAACTACTACTCATTGCTCGGGGCCAAGATGGCACAGCTATTGGACCCTCGATACAACGATCGAATGTTAAAACCGATTTCAAACAGTGAATAAATAAATAAATAAATAAACAAGTAACTAAATAAATAAATAAATAGATAAATTGACACTGTGAAGTAAAAATGCACTTCTTGATTTGACTCTGATAGCCCAACCTTTGTTAAAAACTGTTTGGACCCATTCATCACCCTCTGATTAGCATGAGTCAAAATACGAGCTGGAACAGTTGAGCTAGAGTGCTCGGGAATGGAGAGAACATCCACATGCAGTTTGAACAGAACACTAAAGAGGAAGGACTTACAAGCGTCGGAGTGAGGTTAAGTGGTCGAACGTCCTGGGTTCAATTGACCTTATTCGATTGTTTGAAACCACTCTGGAACGGATAAACAAATATATATATATAATCACAATTTAGCGGAAAATGCCTGCAACAAAAATTTGGACATATCTGTTATACAACGAGTTTCATAAATACGGTTGTTCCTCCTATAAAAGGCCACTCACAAAGAAGACCCTGTTTGACTTGGTCACCAATGTAAAACAATCTAACGGTCAATAAAAGTGAATTCTTTCTCAGGAATAGATACACACAAAGTCTGGCCCGAATCTAGCATGCTTGCATAAAGCCTATGTATATGATCGTCCTCTAGCTACACCTTAATAGTCCGGTGGAATTACTCATTGTAATTCCTCAGATCCCGCTCGCTCTAGGAGACCAAAACGGGTTATTTGATTTCGGAAAAAATGTTTGCCCTTTGTATGAGGCGGATGTGATAAGTGAATATAAACATGGTTATACGGACTATCCGCATGCTAATTTCCACTGGCAAATACGTAATAAACTATCCTCAGAGCTGCTGAAAACTCTTCGGCAGCCCACGACCGGTGTTGCCATTCTTGGGGCTCATCAGGTAAGCACAGTCACCAAGATTCCGTCAAGCTCATGTTCTCCTTTAAACCAAACTGCACGGAATTCCACTGATAAATTCATCTACACACCAATTTACTCATAAAGACAGACTTATTTGGAACCCACCCGAATCTCCAGTTTATGACTGTTCCTGCCTTTGGACCTCCAAGGAGGGAGAAACAGGTTATGGGCTGTCCAGGGCTTTCAGCAACTTTTAAGTATCTCCTTTTATGAAAAATACACTACGAGCTGTCGAATATCGCACCAACTGAAACACGAGGCGGCCTGATGCAGCATATTCCGTTGAAGAAGAGCATCATAAACGAGAGTTTCAGTTGCGTTCCAGATGTTTTTCCCATGATAATCAAATTGGCATGCGGATGAGTGCATTAGTTGAACCCCCTTTTTCACCGGATGGCTTATTTTCATATATGGAATTACCGTGTTAAGCCTTGACATACTATTATATAGATAAACGCATGGCTTGGAGATGGGATTCCAACTGCCAAATGTTTCTGTTCATCAAATCATGTCGCGAGACTTAATTTAGTTCGGCAATGGCTTCAACGCGTGGCAAGCATGACCAGTGTGTTGGAATATCTGAACACAAGAGATGGCCTTTTGATTTGGATAGATGGACCCAAAACAGAATAATTGGCTTTCTTATGTAAATTTGCGTTAATTTCCGTAGAACTTCGGACAAAAACATCCATCAAAAGGCTACGCAATCCGGCCGCTATGCAGGTACGGCGTATTAACAACCAATGTACATTAAACCTTCAGCTATGATCAACTTATCGGGCCGAGGCAGAAACTCATGCCTGCAATTAGAAACTGAAGAGACCGGGGAGGATCCAATGACAGATATTCTCCTCCGCTTTAACAGACTCTGTCCGTCTTCCTAACTCACTCATTCCATGCTTCTGATTCAAAAAGGCTTTCCGGACGCAGTCCAGATGTAAAACTCATGGATGTAACCGCATCATCCGCATTCAAACTGTCCTATATGACCAGTCACCATTGAGCGCAAGTTCCATTCCATTACGACCATCCCTGAAACTATCGAATTGGTGTCATCATCATCGGTTACGGTTTCCGGGCTCAGGCGCGCTCCCAGAATTATAGCAATATGACTGATTCCTCTCAGATCAGGCAACAAACCTGTCTTGCAGCTATCCTTGAATTTTCATGTGGAGTATATAAGATTTGGACATTTTGGTTGGGTAGTTTTGCATTCTTTCGAAATGTGGCGATCACATTTGGCCAAATTTTGAAGACCGGTGGACAGTTTTGGTTGAAAAATGATTGTGGTTTGTCAGTTTCAGAAAACTCTGACAAGTCATCGGTTCATTTCCACAAACCTACAGGACAACAGCGTAACAAGCTTAGCCGGATAGAGTGAGATGGAAGCAATCGAAAGACTTCAATATTGCTGCCACGTAGATTTGCGTCTCCCTTGTAATTGTACTCCCCTAGCACTATCAAACCCGGAAGATGAGATGAAAAGAGGGTAGGCGAAACGGCGTTTGATCAGCTGCAATAATTGTGGTCCCTCAGAGAAAGGAGAACTTGAACTTTGAAAGTGCCAAAGCCTTTGGGGTGTTGGTGTGACGCGAATGAGGTTTGTTAGCTTTGTCCTCAGGCCACGGTTTCTACGGCAAGCGCCGGTTCACACGTTGAAGTAGGCTGTCATCTTTGCAGCTTGCGCACTTATGATGCGGCGACATTCTGCTTGAGATCCATATCAGAAGATCTTTTTTACCCAATCCGGAATTAAGACAGTGATTAAGTTTACCAAGGGCGACGAAACCAATGCACAACACCAGGAATGTAGATTTACCGTAAACACTGGTGATCATGTGCTTTTCGGGATTGGTCCTCGTATTTTCGAAACTTACAGAGTAAACTTATGTTTACGTTTAGCACGTCTGGCGTAAATGACGGTATCCTCTATTTCCCTTGATTTCTGATACCCTATTCAAACAGGCAGTAATTTTCAACATTGCTGTTACACGCCTAACTGTTTTCGACAGTCAGATTTACTCCCCCCATGGCTGATCTCAGCACAGAAGCAGTTGTGAAAGACGCATAAGGTCCATCCGAAATATTCATACCCAACTGCTGTCAACATCAATCACCATGAGAGCATTTCGCGGTCACGAATCTGTGCGTTGTCAGAGTTTGATGAGATAACAAACCCGGGCCACCCGCTAAATGCAGCAGCTTTGGTGTTACCCTGCTCTCTGCAATTTATTCTACTAACTGTGAGTGGTTTTGATAGTTTTACAAAAGTTCTTCAAAGATGAAGCAAAGGACTGTAAAAAATAATGGCTTTTCTCAACCAAAACTTCCAGACATTTATAAATTTGTAATGTTTATTTGACAAAGTTGAATGCGGCATGATATGCTTTGCCCAGCGTTGCATAACACTTGGCACCTCGCGCACGATATAGTCAGTTAATTATTAAACGCGTTGCGGTCAGTGTTCACTTCCCTCAGTCGCATCAACGTGGTAAATTTAGCCATTATTCTGGTATCACTTGGGATATGTATAAAAAAAACATCTCGCTTTGTACTAACGAGGAACTTCTCGGCAGTCATTGGTCAGTGGTTGAGAAACATCATAAATAAGCCGCTTGTCAAGCCTGCCTTAATGTGAATCTAATTGTGAAAGTCATCAAATTTTCAATGTTTCTGACTGTCTTGACCGCACTTGTATGTGTGTAAATGTGCAGTGGGACGTTTTGAATACAGCTTAGACCAAAAACAACAACAACAACAGCAATGACAGCAAAGATGATCTGCTGTGAAGCTTGGAGTTGAACGGCCGACAAGCCGTTTTTTTCTGCTGAGCAACCTTCCTGGCTTGTTCCACTTCTGTGAGCAACAATACCAATGAAATGTCGGGGAGAGCTGCAAGGATAAATACGTGGTAAAATCATCCATGATGAACACCGTTTCGCTAGTAAATACAGTCTTTTGACAGACGACGTAGTATAAATTCTTGTCGGGATAATACCAATTTATTGGTTCCGCATTTGACTTCCTCGATTTAAAACATACTGAAATTGTTGATGGCTACCGTTGAAAGGAAGAAGGCCTTCGCTGTGGAGTTGTCTATTTGAGAACACCAACTTAACAATTACAGACTATTGGACAGGGGAGCAAAACTCTCATATGCATCTCGTTTACAAAACTGAATATCCGTCTTCTCCTTGAACGCGTCTTCCTGAACTTTCCTGGATATTCATTGACTGTTACTCAAATGCAGGCAAATGCTACTAAGAGACTCCACAAATTCCGTAACAGATCTCACTTTTCAAGAGACGCAAAGCGGATTTACGAGAAGACGTACTACTCACATGCCTTATCAGTAGTATCCACCGTTGCACCGTGACCTTAAGATAAAAAATAAAATAGGCTGCACGGTTGGGACTTCTTCTCAAAGATCGGTTGCTTTTTGGTTTCACTCCGCAACTTGAATCATCCTGAAACCACTTTCACTATTGGTTATTTGCTAGCTGCATAATTTTACCGTCTGTGAATATATCCCAGGTGTATTGAGGCAATGCACCTGGTGAGAATGGTACTGCAATTCTTTATCGGCTGGTTGCAGGCTTTTCGTATGTAGGACCTCCAATTTGGTTTTTGCGAGAGACTCATTTGGAACCCAGCTGAATCTCCCGTTTGTGATGTTTCCAGGCAATTGAATGTGCTGCACCAGGCCGCCTCATGTTCCAGTTGCTACGATATTCGAGATATCGCGATACATGTATGTAGGTAATGCACTACTCATAAGGTTGTTGAAAATTCTTCGACAGCCTTCGACCGGTTTCGCCCTTCTTGGGGTTCATCAGGTAGGCGCAGTCCCCGAGTTTCCGTCAGGTGAGTCTCTCGCAAAACCAAATTGATTTGCAAATTAGTGTATTTTTCAAAAAACAGTCCAATTTGGGTTCAAGTAGGACATAAGCTTGACGGGAATTCGGAGACTGAGCCTACCTGATGAGCCCCAGGGAGGGCAAAACCGGTCGTGGGCTGTCGACGAATTTTCGACAACCTTAGTGCGTTACGTATATAAATTGGAAGTCATTTCGAATTGTACACAAAGAATTATCAGAGGCAAAGTGTTATTCGCAATAATCCCCGTGGACATGTACGCTCGCGCTTGTGTGAACTGGTTGGCGGGAAACCGCCAGCACTCTGCAGTTTCCTTCGACTTTGCTAGTGAGGGTGTCAACAGCCGTCTTTCCTCCTCCACTGAATGTGATCTGTCAGTCCAAGATTGCTATGAAAGTCAAAATTCCCCAGTCTGAATGTCTTTGACAATGCGTTTGTTCATTCCATCCCGAACGCAAGTGTTATCAAATTAAAGACAAACGTCTGCCGCTTAGCCTCTGCGGGAACTACATTCGTCAAATCCATGCCTTTCTTTTTGCCAGTGAGGCGGGGTTCAAGCCATACTGTTCTATCGCGTAGCACCGGACGGATGACACTTTCTGAAGAAAAGCCACATGTGGATTTTTCTGAACGCAAATTTCAACCCTGAGCAGAAATCATCGTTGCTGAACAACGGAAGTAAAACTTGCATACAGTTGGTAATGAATGGTGATTTCTAGGATAATCGAAGCCAAAGTGGAACCATTTTTTATTAACTGGCGAGGTATTTTCGGCTCAACGAAGTGCATCTGAAAGCAGACTGATATCGTAAACACTATTCAACTGAGGTTCCCCTGACTGACCCAGAACGTTGGTCTCCGTCCCACCATAAAGCTGCACTGATAAACGTGAAGGGCTGAGTGTCGCTTCATCCAGGTTTAATTTTCATGTTGGTGAAAACGCTGTTCAGTTGCCTGTTATTGTGTTATCTAGGTAACGAACCCAGTCAACGTGGTTCACATGTTTCGATATTCAAAATTACAGCGCACTCCAAACAGTACAATGGGTAGTTGTTCCCTACTAATTGATATGGTCCCAAGTCTGAGGGGACATTCGTGGAGAATTCGTGAATACTGCTAACGGTGAGACAAGTGTCTGCGTCGAAACGGCTATAGTGTTAGACGTCCGCAGAAATGTGGGGTTCAAACCTCAACAGGGAGAATAATCGAAGATGAACTGCACTTACTAGTGCCTTTTTGCACTGTCTGATGGCAGAATATCTTGTTATAGTGCATGTATGCCGCAGAAGGCCTTCAAAAATAAAGCCTCAGTTTACAGAAGAAGCCCACCTTCGCGTCACACGTACAAATAGCGAAGGAAATCGTACACTTCCAACGGAACCCATCTCATCTCACTCCATTGGAAAAAAAGACCACTAGTACGCATTAAACACTGTCCTTCTAATCTATAGATGTCCTGCTATTTTAAGGGCTCACATTGATGGAATGAAAAGCGTCTATGGTGCTTTAGATCACGAGTGATCAAACGAACCTTGGCTCCAGTGTTTTGTTCAGAGCTTGCTGGTTGATCCAAGACATACTCTGTTTTCTCGTAAGAATACACCACAGGTTTTCACGTTCCCATAAAAGGTATAAGCAGAATACTACGGATATTGTAGATCCAAGCATAAAATGTTTTGGTGTTTGTTTTTTACGTAACCCACAAATAAGAAAAGTTTACTCACAGTGTTTTTAGGTTCGATAGGCCCTCAAAACTGGATCGATTCAGGCTCTCAATCTCATTTCCCACGAGGATTCTGTTCAGAAAAAAGAAAGATTCATATACACATGTTACAAAATACTTAAACTGCAAAATCTGACTCTCAATATGGAATAGTAATAGGCAATCATAGTCAATAGGTAACAGGTAATAATAGGCAATAAATGTAACAACTTTTGAAATCTTATTTGTCGATGCAAATAAAGGTTGGGAAAGGCCGTAATTCTGATTCCAAAATGGACCAGTCTAAACCGCATGAAATAACGAAAGAAGACCTTTCGTAGTACGAGTTCACCTGGTGCCAAAGCGGAGTGAGCCGCCCTATGACGCACTTCCTCTGATCAGCATTCAGCATACTGGAGGCGCACGAATCACTAGTGATTTTGCTGTAATATGAGACAGCGATTGCGGTTAACAAGACGGGTCTCGTAGCGATGAGAACCCATACTCCTGGCAGACCAACAACGCCTGTCAAGAATTGGGGATATTTCTTAGTTTCCTCATGGAGATTGTGTATGATTACGTAAACATACCGCGAGCAGTGTTGCTCCCGAACAGACGGAGCATCGTCCACCCAAGTATTCTACCGTAATGCTGCGAGCTAATCAATGTTCAAGTTAGATAAGGTTCAAGGTACTCTTGTTTTAAACCGAGGGCAACTGATTTTGACTGTAATATTTTTGACAGCGTGAAGATTCCCCAACTGTTTCATTGATACCGAGTTGGTGGCACAAAAGCTTAGAACACGAAACATCCAAACAACTGAAGAAATCTATGGATATGAGTTATTTCCACATAAAAGAAGGTCAGTGGTTTCTGCTTCTAGCAGACACAGACCTTTCTCTCTAGATAGGGACATTAGTGTT
Organism: Clonorchis sinensis; assembly: GCA_003604175.2. NCBI lineage: Eukaryota > Metazoa > Platyhelminthes > Trematoda > Opisthorchiida > Opisthorchiidae > Clonorchis > Clonorchis sinensis. The sequence continues at coordinate 161,608,700 of CM030370.1, forward strand.
CCCTCAGATGTACAACTAAGTACCGTCCCGAGGAGATTTACTGTTGCGTAAAGCAAAAAACTATCAGATCCTCAAAAAGTGAGTGGAACCTTTTGGCAGTTGTGTTCTTACTAGTCTTCAACGTAACCCACTTTCTTCTGAAACACCGGTTTTTCTGCCCACTTATCCCTGTTATGCCATGCTAAAACAGCAAACTGAAACGTTAGGCTTTATCCCCATATTCACCATCGTTCGATATACTAGCGAGGTTCATGTTTTCATGGGACGATCAAAATCTGTTAAAGACAAGTGACGAAAATGTTGCAGTGTAGTCGGAAAATAATGATGCATGGATGCGCTTGGTTTTTGTTTTCTGGAGGTGTATGCTTCTATCAATCACGTCGCTGCTTACCCATCCAGTTCCAGACCATATATGAGCTAGACATATCCACCTTGATGCCAGTGGCGACTGAAAGCTGAGGTCTAGCAAGATAAGCTTCTGTGCTTCGCAATCTTTGAAAAACGTTTATATCATCAAAGGAAATAATTTTTACTTCTAAAATCCGTGAATGAAACCAAAGAGATCATAACTTGGTCGAGGGTCTGACAATTCACCTCAATGTAGCTGAGTGTAGTGCTTTGTGAGTCTACCCGGCACCAAATTCCAGCCAAGAATGACGTTAACACCTCGAAAATCCGCAATAAAAGTTCAGTAACGTTAAATGAAAAATGATGCGCTCACTTCTAATAAAAGTAGGTTCACCTGAACTCGCACAGATTCACCTAGGATGGATTATTCTGCCACCGAATGTCACTCAAAACTGCATGATAGCACGCAATTACGACCGGTCATTAAAAATAACAGCCCAGACACGTCCAGCCTGTAATTTCAAAGGAATGGGCTAGTATTTGCGCTTTCACACCGGTTATCGAACGGAACCCAGTTGTTCTAATTAACCAAACGTTCGAAACTACCATAGTGTTGATAATTCCGTTCGGAATTCCAACTGCGCAGCCCGTCTATGTGTTCACTTGCAAAATGAAAACCACTCCTTTCGTCGATAGATTTTGTACAGCTAGAGTCACGTGACAAGTGGCCAACCTACCAAATTTGGTGAAGTAGGCATTTTACTCTAAAAGCGTTGTACTGTATTCGTTTGTCGAAAAATGTGCGGATTACCGTCTTACCAGCTCAGTGGATCACGAAACTTCCAACGACAAATTACAACAGGTTGTTTCCAAGCAAGCGAAATGAATTCACAGCATTTGTTTAGATTACTGAGCTTTCGCCAAAAGGTAACAGCTATGTTTTGTTTTTAGCGTAAGATGGACCTTAGTAAGAAATTACCTTCAACTACAGAGAGAAAAAGTGTCGTAACAAGCTATGGTTTGTCGAAGAATTTTCAGCAACCTTATGAGTAGTGCATTACGAATATACATGTATCGCGATATCTCGAATATCGTAGCAACTGGAACATGAGGCGGCCTGGTGCAGCACATTCAGTTGCCTGGAAACATCACAAACGGGTGATTCAGCTGGGTTCCAGGTGAGTCTCTGGCAAAACCAAATTGATTTGCAAATTAGTGTATTTCTCGAAGTTATGGTTTCATTTCATGGCCATTTAATTGTCACAAAACCTCAGGAACTGCCCTATCATCTCGAGTAGAAGCCACGTCCCATAAACAGACTTCGGGTCAGATCCCGCGTGTGGTTTCTGATGGGGGAGGCGTAATGTAACTGACATCCAGCATTGAGTTGCAAGTCCTGGATTTGTAGATGAAGATGTCTGCATTTTAATGGCGGGCCCAGCTTTTGCTGCTCATTAACCCATTGGAGAGAGTGAGTTTATAAAACACTATACTTTGTTGCGGTGTGCAACTGATGTTCACATAAGAAATCAAACAACCTCCTCAAATACAGCAAAACAGCCAATTTTTAACTCGAATTCAAACGAAGGGAATATTTTCCGTTGCGATAGACCGGCACCCCACACATAAAAAGCAATGACAGAGTGACAAAGGCCACACAGCTTGTTCAAAGTTATTTTTTTTGCGTGCATCGTTGACTGACCACCCTAGCTCCACGAACCGGGTATGATCATAAAGGGCACACACGATCACATCCTCATGTTGGAATAGCAAATTAGTGCTCGCATTCATCTGGACAGACCCCCTAATTCTACCGCGTCACAAGCCACTTCGGTGTGTATTTCGTACACATATTTAGTTTGGTGAGGTGGACCACGGACACTGGTAGTAAGTCTATCGGGTCAGCGCACGGGTGCACTATTTCAAAGTTGATTGCACGCGCAAAAGCCATTTAAAACTCTAAGACACTAGTGGAGTTCTGTGACGGAAGTGGGGAAAACAAGTGACACGAATGACCCGTCCGACAAGGAAACAATCCCATGAGTAAGAAATAACCATCTCCTGAGGTTGCTTTCCGGGGGTTAGGATGAACATCAAATAACCTCACAGTTAATGGATCAGGGAAGCACACGGCTTACTGAGGCTGAAGAAAACCAATTTAACACATGACTTGTTTAAATTGTATATGGCTAACATACGTTGATGCACAGCTGAAATGGTCTCATAGTAAGCTATTTTTACACGTCGTGCTGGTCAGTTGGTGGAAAGCGTGTAATTCCATTAACCTTCACTGGAATTTGGCCCAAGTGGTTAGAGCGCGAATTCACTGACCGGAAGGTCCATGGTTCGAACCCGACCTCTGCCTCTCAAGTTCCCCTGTCTAGGTTTGGGCAACCTGGCAGTATCCCAGCCCTCGTGCAACCTTCGGGTGGTATGGCAGTTAGGCACCGAAAGGGTGCTACAGCTGAACGAACGGAATTTGGCCAGTTCGGAACTTTTTCTGTGAAGAATCATGTGAGATAACAGTCCTGCGCCATGCGCTTGTTTCGCTAATTGTGTTCCCCTTCGTCTGTCTAAGCACACTCTTGAAGCTACTGGTTTCTCTGAGCATACTTGTGAGCTAGTCTTTGATTTTATCACTAAGTCTTCCACGTTATTTTCACATCCGTTTCGTCATGTTTTTCCGTGAAAAAATGTGGGCACTAGACTCACACCGTTATGCACACACAGAATCCTGCTTTAGTAGTACTAGGTCGGTCCCATCGTCTGTCTGTCCGCTCGAAGTTTCATCTTCTCGGATATCAACTGGTACGGCAATGAATTTGGTACATTCTCCGAGACCGGACCACACGTTACGACACGCTGGTTTGTCTGACCGCCAAAACAATGTCTTCAGCTACATATCATTGTTGTCGCTGCTGGTGAGCGTCAATCTTAGCGCGGACAAGGTCATGTGAAGTGAATGAATGTTTGTGGTTAATGACCGTTCGAAACAAATTACATGTTTGTCTTTGAACCAAGCCAGGACGAGGCTGCAATCAAATGCGTTTTGGCCTGGACTATTCGGCGCGTTTTGTTTGCCGTGTTCGTAGACGTCAGTCAGCGATGTGCTTGTCTACACCTATCTGATACCAGTCTATTGGTGACAGGACAAAGGAATTTCCGGTGTGTGCACGACGGCCACGCATTGGCTTAATGCGAGTCAATTAGGTCTTTAACCTTGAGCTTCAGGCAACCTCACTCAGGCTCCTACTAGGAGATCTTCGAATTTTATCAGAAAACTCGCGTTTAAGCACCAGCAGTTATTATTACTTGGTTGCTGTCAAAGACGGTGATGATGATGGTGATGAGGCGATCGCTTCAAAAACGCTGATAGCGTGAAATGTTGTGCAACAGATGGGTGACGAAAAAGCAGTGTAAAGTTGGTAAAAAGGCGTTTGCCACACGTGCACATCAGAATAATCTGCAAACAGAACGGGAAGGGGGGGGGGTAGGCTAGAAATCTCCAGCAAATTAGTCAAAATACCACATGCGCTTGTTTACGCGATCGGTATTGGACTAGACGTTTGTTAATATTTCGGTTCCGAACCATCCATCAACCAGTCGTTCTTACGTAGGGTCGATGTTTTATGCTGCAACACTGTTCTATTCATCTGAGCGGGCGGAGTTTCTTGACTGTGGTGGTGATGGTGGTGCTTAGCCCAAAGCTTGTGAGAACACCACACACACACCACTTGTGTGTGTGGGGGGGAGGGTACGGCAGTGGACTGTGCATCCGACGTCCAGCCTGCCTTCATTTTGGTAAATCAGAGACGGTGAACGGAACTGACACTTTGTATAGGCATCTTAAGAAGGACTGCATCCATAGGCTAAGCTTTCCACGCCATGTGCCACCCAGCCTGGTTAGAAAACTTCAAGGTGGAACATCGAATGCCATTGATGCCAAGGTTGCTGAAACTGGCTTCTGAAGCAAGCCCTAAACCCCATCAATTGAGATATACATCATTACACAGTGTGGAAAAACTGAGCTCAATGTAGGATAACAACAGCTGCTGTTGCATAATCTCAATAACACTGATGAATGGACTATTCGAAAGGTTTGACCGCGCGCTCAGATTGTTTAGTGAATGCGATGAAAGATGAATAGTGTCACCAGCGACCGCAGACGTCCGAATAACACCGTATCTAATGCATACGGTGTCTAATGTTTTCACTAAACTTCTGTGCCTCTGTTTACGTCAGAGCTGAGCCACAGTCAAAGAACCTTAACAATCATTATATGTGTGTGCATTTCACAGTGAAAGTTAGGTGACATTTTCGTTTGACCAGTTTACATAACCAAATGTCCAAGGCCGTAAGCTGGAAAGTCATTTGTCGATTTTACTGAAGTGTCATTCTGGAACGGTTTTTTTTATAGAGATTTAGGCCTGGGAAAACCGGTAGAATAAACCAGAGTAGTACTGTTTAAGCGAATTTTAATACCGAATTTGCGGACCTTGTCCTTTGAAAAAAAAACCGCTTGGCCAGCCAAGATTTTCACTTGAAAGTTATTGTACAGTTCGAGAAAAATTTGAATTAGGCATCTGGCAGGGGTTGTACTCTCCAGTGCCCTAATGTTAATGGTGGAAGAAATGCTGGACTTCTGTCTACCTGTTGAACCTCTAAGAGAGTTCGCAGATTGCCAGCGGACATCCACTTTAATTACAAAAACGATTAATCATCGACATCACGTGAATCAGATCAAGCGATGCGCGAGAAGTCGAAAGAACAACGGCTGGACACATGCATAATTGTATTCGCAAAATGTGATTTCTTATCGTCTCTCAGGTTTCTGAACTGAATTAACTCGAATGATTAAATGACTAGCTCAGTTTCAATCCACCGGATTTCGTGAGGATCTTTGGTGCTCGTGTCCATCCATATTATCCCTCATTCCGCCTACTCTGAGGACCTTGTCTTGGTTGTGGTAAGCTGATATCGATCCGTCAGTACACTTTTAAAGCAGTCCTCCAGAGTGCTGGATTTCTACACTCCAGTCTCGTTGAACTCGTCGGCGGGACCCACAGAGCAGTGAAGGTACTTTTGAAGACATGGATTTAAATGGTGTAACACAACTCCAAATTTAAGGGGAACAGGCTGACTTAGGAGCGAAAGCTAATTAACTGTATCAACACTTATCATCCAGCTTGTTTGGACCTTTTTGGACGCACGCAAAATTTTGTCTCTTTTTGAGGAATAGTCCTGATTGCTGCTGATGGCGATATGGGTGAATTCTCGTCCCTCATGACATGTTCATCCAGTTCTTTGCAACGCTGCTTATACTAGCGCGAACGAGTCGGCACAGAATCATATGTGCACGGTCTAATGTCTACTTAATACATTGTCAGAACCAGTCCCCACCCTTCCATCGCTCGTTTGTGTTGCACACTGGTAACACCCATGCAGCAGTGGTTCTGCGCTAACCATATGCTTTTGTTGCCGACTTCCCTCGATGATAAAGTCCTCATGCGTTTCGGAGGCATTAGAAGATATGAGCTAAAACTTCTTCATTAGCTTTAGGTTTATGCGTTTCGGAGGCATTAGAAGATATGAGTTAAAACTTCTTCATTAGCTTTAGGTTCTTATGATTAATATTATTGGAATTATTAGAAATTACAGAAAAATTAATCTTTTATTTGCAAGCCCGGTGAAAGTGGCTTTACCAAGAAGTACAAATTTACACCGTTCCTTACAAGTGGCTCCTCTTTTCGGTAGGACTACTGAATTACTGAGAGCAAGTGATTCTCTCAGCATGAAGGATAATTGCAGCGTGCTTGGAATTGCAAACGATTACTTTGACATGTCTGCCATCGTTTTCTATCGTTTGGGAACACAGAAGAATATGTGCGTGTTGTGGCTTGCCTCGCTCCATTTAAACAGCACAATTTGCGACCAAATCGTCTGTAACGTCCGTGTCGTCTTCATCTTACCGCTGTTTGCACATTCGCCAGAGCGCACGCCCGTCGGCAAGCATTTCGCGTGTCATCAACAGGCTGACTAGCTTGAAGTATAACCAACCAACAAATATACGGTTTCAATTGCTCGAAGTGCTTCTCACAGACATGATGCGCGATTTTTCCATTGTTCAAACCTGTAACACTGGCATTTTTGGCCGAATGCTAAGTCTCATGGACAACATCTAGACGATCAGGCAGTCATCTACACGTAGGAGTAAGCACCAACCCATCGCGTTTGGCATTCACCCTAGAAGGTGTTCAGCATCTGTCAGTTGACTTGGATAAACTCGTGTGTGTACATTGAAACAATGGAAATATGATCCGGCAGAACAACAAAGTAAAGCGATTGGTTCAGCTGTGGTCTGTCAACTAACCGATATATGTGATCAAGTGGGGAAATGCCGATGAGGGTCGTTTTTCCATAACGATGAAGGTTTTTGGTTCTTGCCTGTTTCCTGCCAGCAGGATTCACATATGGACTTGAAACTGGTGCTAGTTTATTTCATCAAATAACTTCAAGATGCTTAAAACGTTTTTCATATGAAGACAGTTCTTGTTTGCGTACACTATTTCCAAGACAGTCGTCCTGGATAGCTCAATTACGGTCATTGCTGTAGGTGTGTAGTTTGGTCGCTGTGAATACTATACACACGCAACCATTTCAAACATGCCTGTTTCCCCGACACGAATCAGGACCCAGCAACAAAGTAAAGTGCTAAGTAATGGGTTCCCACAACTGTGTCTGCCCATCCCATACTCCCCGGCCATCACCCACCAACGCTGCTTACTTAACGCTGTCTCACCGTACGTGTAACAGCTCAGCTAAAATGTGGACATCTTTTGGCAGACATTTGCAGGCGGCGGTAGATTACTGGGTTTCTCTCTCTCCATACGTATCCCTATAGATTGGGCAACAGTTGTTCTGACCACAAACGGGTTGGCATTAGTGCTGCCAACTAGCAGTATTGGTGTCGAAAAATCTGTTGGGTTGTTTTTTGGCTTGCCTGTGCTTTATGCGTAGCATTTGAACGGATAATCCACAAGTATTTGCGGAAATAAAACACAGAGCATCTGGGATTCACGGGATCCTTGGAAGCGACTGCTTTGTCATTAGACGATGGATATCTCTTTCGTTTCAACACTGCTAAATTGTGTTCCTAGCATGTTTGAGTCGTGCGGGTTTCTTCAGTTCAGTGTTCACATTTCTAATGCTTACCTTTTCTCACGACGTTATCGCCATATCCTTTGGATTCTGCCTTCACCGCAATTTTGTTATCCTCCCCCCTCACTCTCTGATTGTAATGGTAGGCCTCCAAAAAGTTGGTAAATAAACCCATGGATATGATTATTTTTAGTAGTATCCGTTCAACTTTCCTGCCACTGACTGCCTCCTTTCAGATACCACCTTTATACCAGGTTTGCAGCACGTGATGTTGTCACTGTACGTTTCCTGCGTAAAATACAGTCTGGCTTTAATTTAGATGCAAAGCTTAACTCTTTGCTTATTCAGATAATAACGCGACTGCTGCTGAATATTCAAAGAAACATTTTGACAGTCAGCGCTTCTCCACGAGGACCTTTGTAGTACAAGCCCTGTATTTGGATTCGATCTGGTGTTCCATGAGAGATATGGTTGGATCTTGAAAGGTCAGTCGAGTGGACGCCCTAGTCCCCATTAGGACTCACCAATTGAGCCGAAAGAGGTTGGAGACGTAAACTATTGATAGTCAGTAAGTGAACAGCTCTGTTAGACAGGGGGTTGGTTCAAACCAAATTCCTCAGGTATTTGCAATCCACGAACTCCGAAAACCTGCCTGTAGTTGTGTGACCCGGATAGAGTGTCTGAAACTGGTAACCAAAACATCATATCTTGTCCACTTACGTTCACGTGGTGGGTCTGAAGAAGGAGAGCTGTTTGAGTTCTGGTTACGTGTTTACTGCCCCTTGATGTTCCTTTACTGCTATTAGGAAACACGGTCACCGATGCGATGATTTTAAACCGAGGGAAGTGTAGCACTAGTGCCGTAAATATCGATTTAAGTAGTCACCCGAGATTTGATTTGCCTGCTGAAATGAAGGTGTGAACTGGGCCAAGAGAAATGAATTCCTAATGCACTACTCATGAGGTTGCTGAAAACCGTTCAACAGCCCACGAACGGCTTCGCCCTTCTTGGGCTCATCAGGTAGGCGCAGTCCCCGAGTTGCCGTCAACCTTATGTTCTAATCGAAACATGAGGCCTAGCATTTTGGGAAACAATAGAGGGATGGAATTCAGCGCTCTTCGCTTATGAGCATCCTGAATTATCCATTTCAGAACAGCTGCGTTGTTCCGTTAGTCGCAAGTCTTTTGGAAATCCCCAAACACTTTGATTTAGTGTACTTCAAAAATTTCCAATTTGGCATAGGCGTTTCAGAATAGAAGTACGAAGACATATTCACCTTGTTTCACTGCAAAATGCCTATGACCTGGGGGTATCACAATAGCCATGGTGTAATACTAGCAACGGCTATCGATTTTCTTTCAAAAAAAAAGATATCTAAGACGATTCGAACCCAAGTTGGAAGATATCGAAACTCTTGTAAGTGCAATCTTTGAAAATGTATATAAACCAAAAGCCTCGGATGTTTTTTTTACAAAAGATCGAGTGCTCTATGTGTAACAGTCCTCTGTTTGGTCAAGTATCGCTTCACCAGTGTAGACCAACCTTGTTTAGATCTCAGACATTCTGTCACTCTTAAAAGAAGCTATCCCGACGCAGTAGTTCAGAGCATGTCAAATTTATCAGGTAACGTGTCCCGGTTACGTGCTGAGAGCAGTGAGCTCTTATACAATTCACCTTAAACGATTGAAATCTGACATTCCCTGCGAACGAAAACAAATCGGACATTTTGAACGTCGTGGGCAGAAACTGCAGGAATTTATTACAGCCGTCTGATCAAGACCTGGAGCCGACCATATCGTATAATGTGAATGTCGCAAGTCTTTTGGAAATCCCCAAACATTTGATTTAGTGTATTTCAAGAAATTTCCAAGTGAGCATAGGCGTTTCAGAATCGAAGTACGAAGACATATTCATCTTGTTTGACTGAAAAATGCCTACGACCTTGGGGGTGAGCAATAGCCAATATATAATATTAGCAACGGCCATCGATTTTCTTTCAAAAAATGATATTTAAGACGATTCGAACCCAAATTAGAGGATATCGAATCTCTTGTAAATGCAATCTTTGAAACTGCATACAAACCAAAAGCTTCGGATGTTGTTTTCACAATAGATCAAGTGTTCTATGTGTAACAGTCCTCTGGTTGGTCAAGTATCGCTTCACGAGTGTAGGCCAACCTTGTTCAGATCTCAGACATTCTGTCACTCTTAAAAGAAGCTATCCCGACGCAGTAGTTCAAAGCATGTCAAATTTATCAGGTTACGTGTCCCGGTTACGTGCTGAGATCAGTGAGGTCTTATACAATTTAGTTTAAACGATTGAAATCTGCCATTCCCTGCGGACGAAAACAACTTGGAGGTTCTGAACACGATAGGCAAAAACGGTAGGAGTTTATTACAGCCGTTTGATCAATATCGGGAGCCGACCATATCGTACAATGTGATTGAACGACTACGCCATCAACGAGATGACAGAGGGTGGAGTAAAATATCGTAACGTGTCAATGATTCGTGCGTGATGTTCAGCTGGTAGGGTCTTCCGTACTTTCTATCCGCTGATAGTGGTCACACCAAGTTACCCACTGTTCTAGGCACACTTACTTATCAGACGTTTTGGGGATACCGCGGGTCCCACAAGTCTACTGAATAAACCAAACCAAACTTGGCTACTACTGGAACGTCAAGATGAACACTCACTTGAAAATTTAGTTTGTGTTATCAGAATGACCTACCACATCTATGGTTTATGATATGATTCACGTGAATATGTTTAACCACGGCGCCAGGATAGAGTTCATATTTCTTAAATATCGTTGCAACTGGAATGTGAGACGACCCTGTTGCAGCACACACAGTCGGTGGATATCGTGAAGTGCATTTGAGTCTCTTGTGAACACCAACTTGTTTTGCAAGGGAATGTTTTTATTCGACTGAAAGTAAACTTTTTAGAATGTCGGCAGTGAACTCTTTGGGGCGGGGAACGTTGGGTCTTGTCTTTTTTTTTGTGAATAAGTGTATCGATTAGATGTTCCAACACACGCACATCCACAAGCATCGTTTGCATTCAATACGGAAAAGTGGTTCACCATATCGAGGTGGGTTAGCAATCTATCTCCAAGCCATTAGCGACTGTCATCAACGGCGACTGCGTTCGCTAAGGGATGCAGGCCTAATTGCTTTGTCTACCCCAAATGACTGGTGGTGACGGTGGTGAACTGGGTGTGACGGCACGCTGTTCGTACCTTTTCTGTGCGACTTTGTTTACGAACCAAGGTCACCCAACCACACCGGGGTTTCTGACCCACCCATCACCAACTGGCCATTAAGATGTGACACAGGGGTGTGTTAGCACCTAGGCCAGCGATCACACATTCTTCCTGTGTGGTAAATGCCGAGTCAACTAAGATGTGCCCAAAATCAACAACCGAAAGAATTCCACTTAGTCACAGAACACAAATATATATATGTATATGTGGTGTGCGAGCTAATGAACGTAGGACAAGGGGAAATTATGTGTAGCATTTTAAGTCGTCTCGGTACATTAGGTGTATACGTGAAAAAAAACCAGCACCCTTTCCTGATGCAATGTTTACACATATGTCGGTTACTTAGGCAAAAGTTATTCCAAACGGCTTTGCCACAATATGCTTCGATCTCCTATTGAGTTTTTTTCTTCCATAAAACCTAGCTACTTTCCAGTTGGTTTACTCCAAAAAATATTGTGTAACTGACTATCGATAATTGTTTGAAAAGAATCGTGGTGCAAGGTGGACTGCGATCAAAATGAAACGTCGTGTGATTATCAGTTCCGGTGGTCATGTTTATTAGTTTTTTGAGAGCTCGGTAGTCCAAGAGAACCATAACAAAGCTGTTACTAGGTGTTGAAACAGAATAAGTAGCAAGCACTTCTGAAGAAAATAGAAAATGGTGTGAGAAAAATCTGTCGTTTCCTGTCCAATTTTTAGCGAGGCATTTCTGGTTGCATTAGTACGAGTCGCTCCTGGGAAATACTCCCATCCATCTGGCGCACTATCCGACGTTAGTCTCTCGACCTAATGAGCGAATCTAACTCAGATAAACCACTGGAAATTTGATACACCCTTGCTTACGCACTGGACTCTGACGCAAAACAACGAAGATCAGTGAACCCTCGAAAAATGTCCTGTAAAAATCAATACCATGGTGATTTTGTTCAAACTATCTTGCCAATGTTTGAAGTCACATCTGCGATGTTGAATGTACGTGGTCGTAAACTTATGGTCTTCTGATCGTCAGTATCGAAAACTAGGTAAGTGGTAAACAGGCAGGTTCTCTACCACACCCGGAATTATGGTTTCAAGGATGAAAAATACAGAATGAGATTTATAAATGGTTGATTTTAAAAACAAATCCTTTATGATGTTGATATTAGTCGTGGCATTTGAGCGCAGTGAGGTGATAGCCCCAAAGAACAAGACGTCGCGCTAAACCTAGTCACTTTCAGTGCCTGCTCACGTTGGCACTAAAGCTAGACAGAAACATAAATGAAGATATTACGGAGACTTTTGCCTCCGCCATTTTTCAAATCAGATATGCTATTTCAGTCACGTGCTTTGCTGTTTATTTCATATAGCCACTTTTATCGCTGTGTATTCTGAAAGTCATTTCACCACACATGAGTCTGTGCGAGACCTGTGAGCACCGTGCTTAAAAACCACTGAGAACTGTCGTGACAAACTTTTTTGTGGACAGATTTTTCGCTCAACCTTGACACAAAAGGCACCCAGAGTTGGTGGAAATAATCCGTACTATTATCTAGGTTGACTCTCAACTTCAACTTACCGTGAGGTTTGTCGAAGCTTTTTTTGGAAGCTTTATAAAATTGGAAAATCTCCCTGTTTCCTAAGTAAAGCAATGCATGTACACACTACTGACCAACTAGAATACGATGCTTCCAACAGCTGATGGTGCAATTATTTATGAATATGCTCGGAGTTATTACACTACTCATAAGGTTGATAGAAACACTTCGGCAGCGAAACCGGTGTGGGCTGTCGAAGAGTATTCAGTATTGTGCTACGTCTACATACTGTGTTGTGATATCTTGAATGAAACCTGAGGCGGCCCGGTGCAACTTTTTAGTTGAACAGAAACATCATGAACAGGAGATTCGGCTCGGTTATTACAGATGAGTCTTCTGTAAAAACCGAATTCGTATGCAGTTGAGTCACGGAATTGAGTTCACATATTCTTCTTGCTTTTCGCTTCCTTCCAACATGGAAAAGTTCAATTTTTAAGTCCCATTTTCTGCTCGGGTGTGTTTTGCTATGCAAACAACTCTTGTTGTGTACCGAGAGGGTGCGAATTTCCATTGAGGATGGTCAGACCAAATACAAAGGTCAGTATGTTTACGAATATGCGGATTCCTTTACTACTCATAATCAAAAGGCACCCTCTACATGACTTTCTTTTCGTCCGCGAATTCGTTGATACCACTATTCCCATTTACGGTCTATCCACGTTCACCAAATTTCTGTTTCACGTTTAATCAAACTTCAGATGTGTTCGAATCGATTTATTTTAGTACCGTTGTGCAAGACAAATTAACGGTCAGTTGCCCACAAGGAAACTAGTAAGTTCTTTGACCAGACAGAATGGATAAGGGATTTGTGGCGTTCAAGTATTATTTAATTCAACTTGTTCTTCAGAGGAAATGCTGACAGAGGTCCGTTGAGTTTTTCTGCTGTGGAAACTCAACCTGCTTTTTCCACGCGCCCCTACTCCATGATTCTTATCATTCACGAAAATGGAATCCTGAATCCTAAATATCCCCAATGCGAATTTAGCTACTGCAAACTGAACTCTACTCTTCCAAACATTGTCACTAGTAGGCAAAATCTTCTAGCATCGATCCACGTCGTAACACATCTCCTGATGATTAAACATGGTGAGGAGTTGCTATGATAATCTGCTAACTTCACCCTCTCTTTGGTCAAACGCGGAGGACCTGAGACCAGTTGCCTAGCAGGCCTGCCAAATTAGGAGGCTTTCTCTTATTTACGGCACCTGTTAATGTTTTATTGACTGTCATAATCAATGTTCCACTTGCATTACGGCACGGATTCAATGGTAACTATCGGGTTCTTTCGGTAGACTACCCATGAAATTAGCCAGGAAGGTTTTAACCGGGCTTTTCCACTCAGTTTTATTGTGAGGTGCATGTTATCTGTTTAGGCTTGGATACCCATCCTATCTATCGCCATTAAATGGGTTCCATGTGTTACCCTCCATTTGCCTAAGCTGTTGCTTCTATCGAATGCCTAACGTGATCGATAAACTTGCAGTTATGACCCTGGAGCACCATAGGTTGAATTCGTGAGTCCGGCTCTCTCACTCTAAATGCAACTCAAGGGCAGCTAATGACTGGATGGTTGCTTGCAGTCGTTCAACACTCAGCAGACTTTTGGAGAACCCAGTTGATCATGAATCCAGTGGACGGCAGACGGGTCAAAATATGCTAACGGCTGTAATGTTCTGAGTTAAACGAGGGCGGAGAAATCGAGGAGGATGGTGGCCCTAGTAGCAGAGTAATCACATCACTCGAAGTGCGAACATTTTGGCTTGCTTATACTTGATAAACTGAGTTCTCGCAACGAGTATCCGAATATTTCCAGTGAGAAGTTTATCCCGCTTACCCGTGATTAGGAGTTGGAATGCTGGGATGGTTGAGAATATGCACCACTGATGCGCTCCGATGAGAGTGAAACTCCAGTCCAACGCTTAATACGTTTGCTACGGATAAGTCAGAATAATTATTTTTGGGGCGAGGTGGCTCAAGTGGTTAGAGCGCGAATTTACTGATCGAAAGGTCGTGGTTCGAAACCCACCTCTGCCTCTCGACTTCCCCTGTCTAGGCTTGGGCAACCTGGCAGTATCCCAGCCCTCGTGCTTTTCTCGGTTGGCATGGCAGCTAGGCACCGAAAGGGTGTTACAGCTGAACAGTTTTTGGGACAGTCAGTAGACGGTACATTCGAATTGGTGGTTTGTCCGTTTTGCAACAGCTTGGCGCATGATCTTTCGCACGATGGTAATGCTGCAAAATTACGAGTCATCTATAGCCGTTGGATAACGCTTCAAAGACACACACTGTGCAACTCTGTAGGATAGTTTTGCACAGTTATTGCTCCAAAAGACCCGTCTGTCATAAATTGGGATTTACTTTACTTCTCCGATTTTTCTATGGTGATACCTCTCGGACAACGAAGATCGTGACTTCAAAGGACCCGCATCACGTTTAATTACACATGAACTCACCTCTAAAAGAATATGCGTGCTATCCATGCTAATCAGAATGACTGAGCCAAAACATTGTGTGTGCCCAGTGCTGGTTGTAATATTTTAATCAAGCGAACATGGAGGTCATTCGGTTGTAACTAGAAAACTATGTCCACTCCGAAACTGATGTTGAAAAGCGGTTCGAAATAAGGGGTTCTCGTATAATAGTCGTTCAGTTTCGAGTAACTCCAAAAGCATTTTTTTACAGTGGAGATTTCACAGACTTACAGGAAGGGACGCAGCATATATATATATATATATACCTTTAGATGTGTGCTGTCGGTCCGCTTCGTTTCCCTTGGTTCAGTCCTCGATCCGACTGTTATATCTGGGTCGAGGTGCTGAACCGCAGTTTCAGTGAAATGCACTGGATAGCCTTTCTATCTGTGTTTGTCTAACATGGGTAACCTTGACTTCAGACGAAGTAGTGCTATCACAGGCATTATTCGCATGCTGATTGCATTCCTTTTTCTACACGGTGGATTAGTCTGATTGCGTTGGTTCATGTGGTAGGTAAAAATAAGGCTCTTTCGGACATTTACCCAACTTCCCTCCCCCCTTTGTGACCAGATAAGTCTCGTCTGTGAATCAAAGACCTGCAGGAGTAAAAACAACCAAGCTGCTGTCACATGCTACTCCACTGATTGTACCTTCCTCACCGGGAATCGGGCAATTCGTTTTTGTGATGCATGTCACACTCTGAGACACAGTTACGGGCAAGCCACTTCCAGTGCTTCTATTTCCAGCCGCACCGAGAGCAGAACGACCGCCAGCGAACCTTTGGGTAGGACACTTTCGACTACTGCAAGAGCCAGACATTCAGGTCAGCATATTTACCAAGTGAGTCTGTGGCGTGCGGCACTCAGTCTCGAGATTTTCCGTTCGAACAACGGTCACTTACGGGGACTGGTAGCGTTTACTAACAAGGACCGTTTTTGTTGCAGCGTACTAACCAAACCTGTTTCGGATTTATCTGTTTGTACGATGTAGTTAGAAGAAATAAGTGAACACCCCAATCTTCTCTGGAACCCAGTTGAATCTCCCGTTTTTGGTGTTAGCTTCTATTTACATTGGACAACCTGAATCAACAGACGCAGTTTTTCGTCACAACTCCAATGAAACAGTCTTCAAATGGTTCAAACTCCTATCATTTAATAAAATTCTCGCGTTGAATCATTCCCGGTT
Source organism: Clonorchis sinensis (assembly GCA_003604175.2). Lineage (NCBI taxonomy): Eukaryota > Metazoa > Platyhelminthes > Trematoda > Opisthorchiida > Opisthorchiidae > Clonorchis > Clonorchis sinensis. Next base: position 161,624,706 of record CM030370.1, read on the forward strand.
TTGGGTGCTGTCGATATTTTTTCGATTCCAAACCTAGATTATTTTCCACGTTAAACCTTGCCAAATTTACTGGCCAACAAAAGATAAACTTGATTGTTTACGCGAACAGCCATCGAACTTCACACATTTGAAAGCAATAAATAGACCTCGGAGGAAAACGCTACCGGAAATTTCACTATACGTTCAGTTGTAAATCATAGCCTTGATGTGAAGAACTCACGACCAAACGACAAAATCCGTCATCAGTAACAACACATTTGGCGTCATACGAACGCCTTAATGGGGTGTTTACAACCGTGCAAAGTTATCCAAACACCAGCCAGGTGGGACTTGCATAGGTGTACGACAACAACAGAGAGCGAATCGTCGTGAGCGCAAAATCGAACTACCCTGGGGGGGGGTTGCGATAAACTTGGGAATGCTTGTGAGTCATGGTGTACACCAAGCTTATTCTAGCGGTAGTGTTAAAGGCAAACGAATCCAAAAACTGGTCTTTGTACTCTCTCCGAAAATTAAGCACACTTTTTTGCTACTCTTGGCGGTTTGAAATCAATGATTCTGGCTGTTCAAGTTCCAAGTATGTACAGAAATGCGTATCACTGAAACTGTCCCTGATGGCGAAAATTCTTGGTATACTTATCACGTGAGTGAGCGCAAGACTGATTCACTTCTTTGTTCGAGAAACTACGGAGTATTCAGAACTACAGTCATCCATTAGGCACGCGCTCACAAAATTGAGTATTTTTAGTTGCGTGAACTCACTAAGGCTCCACTCAAGTATGATGGAGACCACGTTTTCGCTTCTGTCCTGAATAAACTAACACCCCTCTTCTCAAGAATACCGCTGACCGTCTACCTATTTCGTGACTTTCAGTACATGCCTGATGATATGTGATAGTTTCGTTTAGTATTCGCTGGAAAGGATATCAGTTGGTGTTCACGCGCGTTGGGATGACTGAATATGAGGGTTTATTTTGCTGTCAGTCAAGTGGGAAAATACTGTCACAGATTTTTCCTCGTTCATTTACCGTCAGGCACCCTCAACGATAGGAGATGCCTTTGTGGGGTAGCAAACACACCTCTCCGACATTATCGACCAACCGTATTGTGGATACGTTCACGTGAACCACAGTAAGTCCTCATTAACCTTGTAGATTCATGTAAAAGCCATCTTCCACCTAAATATCACGAAGCCCTGGTGTAATTCTTATTATACTAGTGAGTGATACGTATACATTCGTCAGACCGCTCATTAATGGCATGCAAATTTAAGTGGATGATAAATTCCCACGACGGATTGAGCACATAGCTAATCGAATGCTCAGTTGTGCCACTTAACTGAAAACCTTCAACGAAGCACATCAAAACCTATTCGTCCTATACCCGAATTGCTCATTCTAACCTGGGGTTTCGGTCATGCCGTTCTGCTGCAGTTTTTATATGAGACCATGTGGTATCCAAGTACCTAACGCATACGATTCTAAACTAGAGTGAAGACGGTGTTTGATGATTCTCTGAACAGTGAAGCTTGAATGCCTATCCATTGTCTTGTCTCTTGTCTCTCCTTCTTGAGTATTCCTTTATGGAACCAAGCGTAGCCATCGACTCGGCACCTATTGCGAATACATGGCCGACGCCCTCAAAATTATCGGGTAAATGCAGCAGCAACTTGAGCAGTTGCGTTAGGATCAATGAACACGATGTCCAAGTTCCACAGAGCTGCTGACCGCATTTCACTCTGCAATGTAACGATTCTGTATCTGGCCACGATGTGACCGCAAACGTTACAGTGCATCCAAGTGGCACGTATTCAAAGCGCTCAATAACTTGAGGTGTAATGATTAGCTGTACGTCATAATCTATGGGGTTTAAGTCTACCATGGAACCCCGTAATCCGAAGATACAAGTTTACTGACGTGTGATAGGAGGCAGAAAGTTTCCGGCAAACTAAGTGATTGAAGCCAAGTTTCCAAATTAATTGGATGTTCGGATCGGTCGAGTGTCCACAGCTGTTCCGGATGATTCACAACTCACTTTTGCCCAGTTTTATTGGCGTATGGATGGTAGTGAATTTTGATGGTGTAGATCACAAGTAGCACTCTTCAACTTAGTCGTGAGACGTTAAGGTGTGGTCAAACGTTCACAAAACCTACGGTCATTGTTATATTCTCACTGATTTAGACAAAGACGTAGGTTTCCTCCGTAAACCGAGGGATAGAACCACAAAGACACCAGATTATGCTTCCTGGAACAAAAACGAGTGTCTTTTAGTGCAGCAACAAAACGTTTTTCCTCTTTTCAGCCGATTAATGATGGGTTATTTCTCGCCCTAAAACTCTCATGGTCCCAGTCAGTTTAGCAACAGCGAAATGCCACAAAGTGCAGTGCCACACAGGACCATCCAACCTAAACTTCAGTCTCTCGAAACTGTCATCATTTCCACCGTTATTTAAAAGTGCATGAAATGAACTCCGATTCCACCGATTGAGGAGCAAGCAATCCAGTGGGTACCTATTCTGGCCTCCAAGTTGAATACCAATCATTCAGGGCTTCTTGAATAAATTCTACAACCGTTTTCTTCCGACTAACTGATAGGCGACGGAGATCTCATTTAAAATCAGCTAAAATCGATAGAATCGCATTTCAACAATCGATTACAAGACACCAGTGATAGCCTACTAACCTAGTCCCGATGGGTGCCGATCAGTAGGACAGGAACCAAACAATATAGATTTGGCATCGTCAAGTCGGAACCACAAATACGTTTCCACCCCAGTGTACGAGAAAGTTTACGTACAAATAAACCTGTTCACATACGAAACTCGGAACTTAGCAGACGTTTTCGGGTAATCGTGGTGTTGGATTTTGTAATGGAGCAGGTCTGGCACCTATTCACAACAAGGTTCCCACGCGATGTGAATAAATAGCCCGGGATACATGTGAAAGCTGCGTACAGCGCACCAACAAGTGTGAACTGGTTTGCGTCGATCCCGAATAGATTTCCTCCAAACAGAAATGAATGCTTCATTCCAAGCTTGGTGTAGGAATTGGCAAGATTTCCAGACATCCAGGGAGAATGGAACATCTTGCGACCATTTAAAGCAAGCGATTATAGGCAAACACAGTTGCACAAGTTACGAGGAGAATCTATGTCTTGCCATGAAAAGTCGTGAGGTGTGTATTTTACGTGTTTTATGTACTTGAACGAAGCATCAGAGCTAATGAATGACCCATTAAACAGTTGGTCAGTCTACCTAGGATTAAAAAGCATTTTCAGGGCAGTTTACTATGAAAACATGAAAAAATGTACGCATATTCTCGCTGCGTTCTCTGTTAGTTTGACATGAAAAAATGTACGCATATTCTCGCTGTGTTCTCTGTTAGTTTATACCCAAATCAGTAAATAACCCCTCTGTGTGATTGGTTGGGATTTTGTCTTGAAGACTGTTGGTGGTGAGCTATCGGCCACTGGATGAGGATCCCTATGGCTTTTTACTTAATTACAGCTGTCATGCTTGTATCCAACAATTATTCTACTGGCAGCTCTGGTTTCACTTGTCAGTGTATAATGAAACCCCGCTGATTCACATTCATCCGTTGTTGACATGGCACTGGTTGTGGTAGTTAACTGCACTGAATTACTGTATTACATTTGCCAAGTGGTGTGAAAAATGTATGCCAACCAGAGATTGAACAAGAATCTTGGATTTACTGTCCCGTTTAAGTTGAATTTCCAAATGAATATTTGACGAAACGGATCGACTGACTATTAGCCAATTATACCACTGGATAGATAAATTTAACTGCTGAGGAAAGAGCCCTAAAGATATGAAGCGATGAGTTGCAAACAACCCTATTTGTTGAAGCTCAACATCAATATAATTCAAGTTATTTAATATAGCACGTAAAGGGACTGACTCGTACACACCTTGCCATTAGATCAATCCGCCAGTTCAACATATGGGGGGAGGAACGCCTGTGTGCAAGTTCAGACAAGGCACACACTAAAACAGTGCAAGAATAGGCTCGTTTTGGGCGTTCGTCTTAATTTAAATTGCATTTAAATACCACTGATTTAAACAGATTTTCCCTGTTCTGGCGTGACTATTCAAGAAACACACTGAATAGACGGGGGTGATGTGAAAACGAACTGGAGAAACGGTAACCACCACGTGATCTAGACAGTAGTGTGAGGAGATTTGGCAACTTCGGTGGAAATGTTTTCCTTCAAGTGAAACCGAGAAGCACTGCAAAACTATTTTATCCTTATTGGGAATCATCGGCAGTGTGCAGCTCACTCAACTCTGGGGATTCTCGAACCTCTTGGCTAGTAGTCTGAGCGCTTGAGTGTTCGGCCCTGAGCGGCTGATCAGTAGTATGGACTTTATACGCGTGTTTCCATACCGAAATTTTTACGTACGTTGGGATTCATCTTATCTGACTGGAACTGTTGGTGGTACGACTTCGAATGAGACGTTTCTCTCGTTCATCTCACGTTGTCCTGTAACCGTTTCGCATTCATCGCTTGCACTCACTTTTTATGTCTGTGACCATGCTCTTCGAAAATAAACGATAGCAGTAAAACAGAAAGTCGCTCACTATGTAAAACTGTGGCGAAATTACAGGACGGTAGGGTATCTGACGCGATTATAACAAAGGCTCGGAAACACGCAGGTAATGGTGACTAACCGAATACCCATCAAAACACCTGGTTACGACAAATTGTTTTACACGTTTCAATTCCATTAGAATATAGAATAGGTATAGAAGTTGAAATTTGTGAACTCCCTGTGCTCTGCACTGGTTTAACACAGGACCGTTGTGCACTGAAATCACAGCTAAACAGTCCAGTGTGGAAGTAATCTCATGCTAACCCTTGAAAAAATTTGAGACTTCCGGTTACCACGAGAAACCCTTCCAAAGCGGTGCAAAGATCCTGTCACAGTCAGGTCAATGACAAGCTTTTTTGAGTTCATGTCGGGGTGTCGGCGTCCGAATGAAAAGACAAGACATTCACTTTGTAATACGGTGGATGAGCGTAGATAATGTGCTTCCTATCAGGCTTAATCTGAGAACATTTTTTTACATTTTTAAGAGGATGGTTCGATTCAATGCTCAGCTCTGTGCCTTACTAGGCTATTTTAAATCTTTGAAAATGGTTTGAAGACAGCAATATTTAAGTAGTGAATTAGTCTAAAATCTTAGCACCTATAAATTAGGGCACCCGTCACGCCCGAACATGTACCTGACGAGTTGGACATAACACCTAAAATGTTTACTGTTTCGAAAACATCCCCTATTTTTGAAGTTTCACGAGCAGACTTTTATGGGATTTTACAATGTTCAATCAGGAATTTTTTCCTATTGACCCAGTCGTTTGTCCATCCATCCAGACAACCGCGAAACTCTGATGAGTGCATCGCTTTTCAATGCCCACCCCTCGCTCGATGAGTGTAGAATTCGAAGCCAGTTCGAAACATTGCAGTGTGCTCAACGATGCCTATGACAGAATCACGAAATAAGAGTGTTTAACTGGATAGACCTAGCTAATGATATGCAGTAATCTAAAACCCAACGCAAATCCAAAGAACTGTCCATAAGAGGGCGCTTTTTTTTATAGATATCGGACAATGCACACTATGAAGATACCCAAGCTGGCCCGTTTAAAAAGCCTACGAGAATTTTATGTATGATTCCAGAAACCAGTCCACTGGGCAGACCCAAATGAGTGCTGGATGAAAATAGGAAAATTTGAGTAAGCAGAGTGACATCCGTTGATATAGGGAGGCAGTTTTCCAGAAACTTGACTAAACTCCATATGCAAATGTATCTGTAGGGAAGACACCGGAACATTACTGTGCGAGGTATGTTAGCATAAGATCTCTTCTTGAAATCTGCAAATTTTTGGATGGAACCCGACCAGTGGCTTAATTGATTGTACCAATTTATTCAGCCGGACCTTCCAACAGAAAAGAATTTGTGAGAAAAAACTTTTCTAGGTCTTTTCCATGATCCTTATTTTACAGACTGCATGAAACCAAATTTGGGCCTGTCTCTCTCTCTCTCTGATTGCATATACTTATTTGTGGCCTGAAATTAACGCACGAAGGCTGAACACTGATAACTTTCAGCAAAGCTCCGCAATCCGTTTCTGCGGATTATTTATTCGACAGTATAATGGTAATCATTATTTTCAGTTAGTTGATTCAAAATCATCACTAAGTATGGAAGCATATATGTGTGAATTCCTTTTAAAATCTGTGATAACGTCACTGTAAACAAGGACGTCGCCAACACAGAAGTACTAAATGGGTATGATTAGGAGCAACCGTTGCGTAAACATTCAAAACTGTGTTTTCAAGCTGAAAGGTTAAAATAAATAAATAAAAATAAATCGTTCAGCTGTAACACCCTTTCGGTGCCTAGCTGCCATGCCACGAGCACGAGGGCTAGGATACTGCCAAGTTGCCCAACCCCAGACAGGAGAAGTCGAGATGCGGAGGTCGAGTTCAAACCACGGACCTTCGGGCCAACAGATATGAGCTCTAACCACAAAGACACCTCGCCCCGACCTGCTAGGCTATGAGCCCTCCTAAAAACAACATGAAAGAATTTTAAAAACACCTAGCCTAGTTAGATTCCACGCGACTCCAGTCCATAAAGTCAGTATTTGACGACTCACAGCTCATGAAAAGTGTCCGGCTGTACGGCACTCGGCTACCAGCTCTGAAAACAGGACCCATTATCAAAATTCAAATGGTTTAGAGGTCATGATCAGCTACATAAATAACACACGACCGATTAGGAAAAACAGCTTGGCAATGATCAAAATCTACATGGCTGTGAACGGTAGTTATGCATAACTTAGGGCTGATATTCATCATCCAGCATTCGCTTAAGGCGAAATCCTCAGTTCTGTTCTTGTCTTACTTGTGCATATGGGTGAACACTATGGGCACGTCTCGGTATTATTTTCCGTGGTCTCTCTGGAATGTAGGATCTAGTTGAATAGATCGCTAGGCTTGTTATTTTTTTCGCGTCATTACTGAACTAGGATTCCACATACTCTTAGGTGAACAGGCTTCCTCAGTGCAAGTGACGGGCTACTATATAGAGGTAATATACTACTCGTAAGGTTGCTGAAAAGTTTGACTAATTCTTTGTTCTGCCTAGTCACCGTCTACGTTCACAGCAGGATCGGAGAAATCAGCAGGCGAAAACATCCGAAATCAACCTCATTTGAACTCCGCCATAGATTGTAGAGCTGAAATTTCCGCTTATACGATTTCGCACAGTTCAAATTTTGTTATTCGTGTGTTTTCCCTCCAGATGTCCGGGTTCATAACTGGGCCACGATGGGGTGGTCCACATTTGTCTTGATTAGACAAGTTTTTGTGAAAGCTTTCTGTCCGGATTTCCAATTTTGGACCACAGTGATTGATTGAAGAACTGTCACCAACCGGCATACTTTACCAGGTCGGATCATCTAGCCCACAATGCTCTCTGAATTTCACTCTAGGAGACTGCTAGTTCTGTTGAACCTACCGAATGTTCTGCTCATATTTTTGTCTGCATAAGCCTGTTCCACAAGCTGTTACTGCGAGCTTGATGCTGCTTTAGCTGAAAGTGCAGGCTCGAAAAATTTTTCGAGTTCATCACATAAGAACCGTTCTTTCCGAAACTGCACCGATACCTAAACTTGCTGCGGATTTTTATAAGCTCGAAATTCGCGGTTTAGTTGGAAACTGAGACTGATACATCTCTTCATTTTATGTATTATTTTTGCTGACTGTGACTGAAGGCTTTCTATTGTTAGTTGCTTCAAAAACAATTCGTGTTGCATGTCAGACTATGTCAGAAAAAGTTGCGTGCTTCACAATTCTCGTAACCAACGCAATAATAACAACAAGAACAAGAGCATTAGTCCCGGTGGTAGTCATCATTTCCGGAGTGCGAATGCTCCGGACATGTTGCACGCGAAAGCTGCTTTCTGGGCCTGCGAACCGGGGTCCAGCATAAAACTCAGTGGCTAAAACCGTGTGGAATCGCAAATTCAAGACCAATGGAGGTATCGAAAATCGCCAAAAACACAAGACTTTCCAACAAAATGGAACAAATCAATATGGTGGCAGCTGGCATACAGGAGAACGGAAGGCCAACCTAATTAGACTTCTAATCTGCTCTTTATGGAGAAAAATATGGGGGACCGGAACTCCGAATTATGAGCTGAAACGACATTTAATGCGGATTTTACGAAATCTCACAAATGTGATGACGTAAATTTCGAATTTATCATCACGTCTTGTTGACAGACCCGTTCCGAAGCTTACGAAGCGGAAATACCCCAGAAACGGATAAGCAGACAGGGGACTGAGGAATTCGGTGTAAATGAACCATTAGGACTAGCCCTCATAAATAATAGTCATAAAAACTGAAGTTTTCACTGAACTACTTTTTAGCCAAGGAATTTGGGCACTGCAGCAAAATACCGCTTAAGTCAGAAAATCATACCTACCTTAAATGAGGTCAACCAGGTTTTGCTCCACATTAGACGAACTAGGTGACTGGAGCGGTTTTTCCAGCAAAAGGATGCAAAAACGAACTAGTTAAATTTGGAACGATTTTAGCAACACTACCAGTGGTTTGCGGCGGTGGATTCATCTCATAACCGACCTAAAAAAACGGAGAAATCTGTTTGGGTCTAGCTTCACGCAACTGTTGTCTAATATGACGTTAAGGGCAAGCAACAGAAGAAATTTGAAAATTAATTTGTCGGTTTACAGCACACACGACAGAAACAGAGAGCGCAAAGCTGCACCACATGGATGCCCAACACGTACGCGTAAGGTCTAGGCTTTGTTTTTGAAAAGGTTTTAACGACAGTTTGCTATTTCTGGAACATTCAAGAGCATTTTAGACCATAGTGCTTTGCTAATAGTTGAAGTGGAGACGAACTAAAGTGAAAGCTTAGAGGCAACCTTGTGTGTCGATCCTCTCCAGTAAACTGGAACACCTCACAACCTACAAATACAGGGTTTTTTAAGTGAGAAACTGGTCGAAACCTTACGGATTGTCCAAAATCCTTGTAATTGAGTAGAATCCTTTGATGACCCGTGACTCAATCTGAATAAAGTGTGTGTATGTTTCCTGATGATGAACCCGATTTGTATAGTCGTTATTTTCTAGACTGTGCAAGCACAACAATATGAACAATATTGTGCAGTAAAATATCCCACTACGAGGCACCTCAGTGCAAAGAATCCCTACTTCGTGAATCTCGTGAATACATGCCCAAATACCTAGCAGTAATTAGTTCCATCCGGAACCTAAGTAACATGGCAAAAACCAAGAATACACTAAACAGATCGGTTGAGTTCTTAACCTGGAGGCGGGCACAGCTACTTGCCGTGCGGAGACATTTGGATGCTTATTGTCTGCGCGACGTTCCTTGACAAGTTGAAGTCGCATAAGCTTGATGCTTTTGAATGACTGAAAACTTCAGAAAATATTTAACATGACAGTTTTTTACACTTCGAAACGATTTTGTCCATCACATTGAAGAAAAATAGACTTGTTTTATCTACATTTTTTATTCACCACCAGGCACGAGATCTAGATCAATGAACTCCAGTCGTCCTGTCCTAGAATTTACTGCGTTGGAATACAGTCCATTCTCTTCACCGCATAACAGGTTATCGCGGTTACATAAAATGGATCCAAACATTGAGAACCGTCTCCTGTTGGCTACAGAAATGGCGTATCCAACTTTACTTTTAATGTTCACCACACACTCCTGTAGAAGTATGTCAGAAAGCATTTTGTAGTTGGCACTTAGAACATGCATTTAAGGCGATCGTCTTTAGGTCTCCTTGACGTCCATCATTTAGTGTAGACTTCTTTGTATCTCTGTGGGCTCCACTGTTCCCGAGGCTCATCAATTATTTCTCACTAGCCAACAAAAAGCAGCAGACTGTAGCCGCTTAACGACATTCTGTTTTGATAGATAGACTCATTTGCAAATCAATTTTGTTTTGCGAGAGACTCACCTGCAACCCAGCTGAATCTCTCGTTTTCAGGCAACTGAATGTGCTGCACCAGGCCGCCTCATGCTTCAGTTGCTACGATACTTGTATATACGTAATGCTCTCCAACGTTTAAACTCGGTGTGTCGTTTAGTCCGCCCGTGAACGCACCGTACGCAAGGTTCGATCGTGTTTTTAAACAATGACATCATAAACTGATGTCAGTTAGCTTGTCAGTTAGCTGGTAACACGGGCAAATCGCGAACCTAAAGTTGAGCGCCTACTGCGAGGACAGTATGGTCTTGCTTATCCAGTTTACAGTCTATAAAGCTACTGATGTTAATCGATCCACGAGATGGCGAGATGGCTCAAGTGGTTAGAGCGCGAATTTACTGATCGAAAGGTCCGTGGTTCGAACCCCACCTCTGCCTCTCGACTCCCCTGTCTAGGCTTGGGCAACCTGGCAGTATCTCAGCCCTCGTGCTTCCTTTGGGCGGCATGGCAGCTAGGCACCGAAAGGGTGTTACAGCTGAATGATTTTTTCATCTACCCACGAACAATGCATCTGATAATACTCTATATGATAGACAGCGAAAGCATTTAGACTAGTGCGTCCTAAGTTGAAACAACAGAAACACGATTATTCTTGCTGGAAAATACTTACAAGGCTACTGAAAACTTTCGACAGTCCACCACCGGTTTCGCCCCTCTTGGAGCTATCCTCATAAACGAGAGGTTCAGCTAGGGTTCAGCTGAATCTGTTAGTAAAACATAATCGCTGCGCAAATGAGTGCGATTGGCGAACTTTTTACAATTTGGGTTCAGGTGGAACGTGACGTTGACTTAAACTCCCGGGCTGCGACTACCTGATGAAACCCAAGAAGAACGGATCGGTAGTGGAGTATCAAAGAGATTTCAGCAGCTTTATGAGCAGTGTGTGCCCACTGGAAAATGTAGCGTGAACTCTCGAATTCATATCAAATTGAACACAATCATTCGAAGAGTATCACAAAGAAGGGATTCAGCCGTGATATAACTGAGTCTTTCGTTGAAACCATATTGGTACTTAACTGAAAGTGTTTGGCGAAGCGAGGCTGTTAGTTTATGGATATCAATAAATCATAAAAGCTCTCACAAAGTCTTATAATGCTTGAAATCTAAAGATAAACCACTCGACTGAACAAGCCGTTGGAGTAGGCCGACACTCGGGTTTTAAAACTGAAAATTCCCCCCCGAATAAGGTGAATTTCTTGATGACATTACTCCAGAAGAAGTGCCCGCATTCTTCTCCTGAAAGTTACTACTCCACACGCTACTGTAAACTCTCCGACGGCCCACAACCGGTTTCGCCCTTCTTCGGGCTCATCAAATAGGTGCAGTCCTCGAGTTTACGTCAACTTTATGTTCTGTTTATTCCAGTTAACAAAATCCCAACGAAACTAGCTGGTCTATCACACTGAAAGGACATTTTGCTCATAATACCAGCTTATTTGGGGCGTTCTTTTATCCATTCCCCGCCTTATAACTTGAGCGGTATGTGGAAGTTGTCGGACCCTTTTTAAAAGGATCCGCCAAAGACAGAATTGGTGTGCAAGCGAGTGAACTTGTCCTTATAATTCCTTCGGATGGGTGATTGTATCATATAACTGAGTCGATAGTTCGGTGTCCATTAACAAGTAGCGAGGGTTACATCTCCTCTCAAATGTCATTACCCAAGTGAGAGCCCTCTTCGCTGGTGAGACTTTGACACTCCCAAATTTTCGTTCTTGTGGGGGGTGTCTGCAATCTCTTGTCGGTGAAAATGTCATCAAAATACTTGTCTCTCTTTCAAGTATCCGAGCTGTGTGATATTTTGAGTTGACGATGATTTCTAAAGTGGTCCTTCAAGACAGTCTATCTGCTGTCTGCGGTTAATTAAGTCCTGATCAGTCGCCAGTATTCACAGGTTTTTAAATCACACTTACGTGTCCCCCATGAACACGATAATTTTGTGTAGGTGCGGGTATCCAATCACACGTATATGCGGTTCATTGACAATAGTGGCTGATTTAGACTGCTTCTTGGGACTGAGTAGTCAACCTTGCTGGACTTGGTCGATGGACAATTAGGCGTGACACAAATGCTTGCTCGTCAAACGGCTGAAAAGAGAACTTTTAATCTTTCTTTCATTCATGCATAAAAATTAACAGCGATAAAACATTAGCCAGTTTACTGCCTCATTTGAGGAAGAGTTAACTGAGAAAACACATTCCCCGTATTCCAGGTAGCCAGGATTGTGAACCCTCAGACAATATTACTCAGAGCAGTGCTATTTCAAATTGTCAGGTTATGTTCTACTCAGCTGCAATAAGAACGTTCCTACAAAAATTTTTTTCCTGCTCTCCAAGATACAATATGGCGACAGTGCTGGATTCAAATCCAGGAGACGAAGTGTAATGTTCTTCCTCTCTTAGTTTTAGATAGAGCGCTGGGTTAGCTAACCAGGTTCCAAAGCCACTTCTATCGGCGTTGAGGGTGTTGGGATTTCGGACATTTGCGCTACTGTTGTGGAAACCCGATGAATATCTACGAACTATACTTGCAGTATTTTTTCCAGTAATTATCATAACAATACAGAAGGATGTCCCAACCTCATAGTTTTCTGCAACTGCCACTTCTTCACACCGCCTACATTTGGTCTCGTGCGTTAATTGGAATCCGCTCTCAAATTCCCTCATGTAACCTCTAAAGAAGATTTTTACTACACCACGAGACAATGAACACAAGCAGTGTATTAAAATGCGCCTCGATTTGTGAACGAGTGTAGAATTACAACACATCTTCCACAGCCTTTGAGTGAATGACCCCGACCAGCTTCTTTGGTGGTCGGTGAAGACAGAATTTACCGTCGAGACTTATCGACAGATGACTTCTAAATGGGGTCACTTTTGGTATGTAGGTCTGTTTGTTTAACTTGACAAATCATAAATCCGATGGTCCGGTCAATTGGTTGTCCGATTAACTAAATGGTCCCTTAACAGCTTCATCGTGTGGTACGTTTGTGTGGTTAAAAACAACTGCATAGTACCGCAAACAATACCTTCATTAATCAGTTAGTCTTGCTCGCATGCGAATTAGGTTTTGACGGGATACTCAGCCAAATTTCTCGTTTAGAATGGTCTTCAACTGCACGAAGCTACGATATTCAAGATGTGGCAGTACATTGTCCAGACGTAACGTACCACACAAAAGATTGCTTAAAACGTTTTGACAGCCCACTACTGATTTCGCTCTTATTTAACCTCATCAAGTAGACGCAATGCGCGAGTTTAAGTTAGCCTTTTGTTCTACTTGGACCCGAATTGGAAAGAGTTATCTACATGCTTCATTTGCATATGAATTCGACTTTGAAAGTAGACTCAACTAAATCCAGCCGAATCTCTTGTTTCTAATGGTATTCTTCAACTGAATGTGCTGCACAAAGGCCGACTCATTTTTCTCTCATTCGGTATGTCGCAGTACATTTGCTAGACGAAACGCACTACTCGTAAGTTCGCCATCGAACAGTCCTCAACAACCTCATGAGTGACGTCTTACGTCTAGACATCACCTTCATCGTTTCATCATTCCACATCCTGGTCACTATTCACACAAGTTCAGGCTATTCTACTCATAGAAGTTTCACTTTATGATCGAACAAACGCAAGTCTCTAAAGCTATCTAATAATTATACGTAAAATAAAGAATCTCTATGGTTGTCTGCTGCATCAGCTCCAAAAATTAACAAAAAAACGAACCCTCCAACGATAATGTGTTTGTGCGCGAAGTTTTATCTAAATTCGGTGGTAAATTTCTTAATAAGAGAACTGAGTTAATTCGTAACCTTGTATATCCTAGTGGCCAGTCTTTGACAAAGAACTCACAGTTTCTCTGTGGAAAGTGGAATCCCCCTCGGTACACCTTGAAGTTGCATCTGCCTGCATTCGACTTCCAGATATCTGCATTGGCATCCTGGTGGACAGCCGTAGCGCAGGTCATACGATGCATCCAACCACCTATCTGGTGTGTGTCGGGACATAACTATCCCGGAGCTAGTGAGATCACTTCTGCGTCGGTAGAATCTTGGCATCCGGACCACCTCTCGGCGGAATTTCGACCGTCTGCTATTGGTAGAGTTGAACTTTTTCATAGGTGTTGATGCCGGAGCGACATGTACTTTGGATAATCCACGATCGAACGATGGGACATTGTCCGGCAAAACAGCCCAAACTTTCCCTTCCTTCCGATTCGGTCCAGTCCCGTTAGGAAAGGTGGAGTACACAACACAGTTTCCTGATATCACGCAGAGGAATAATAGCGAGCAAATCATCTTCCACAATTTGTCTTTGACGTTGTTGTTCAGGTGAAGATAAGTTTCCGACATCACAGGGTGGTAAAGTCTAACCGTCCTCCATTTCCGCGCACTTCCAACTTTTCGTCGTGGTGTGACTGAACCCAAATCCAGGTCGGGTGTCACCTTTGTGTTCATGCGTTGTCCAAGTGGCTGGATCGTCCTCTGTTCTGATTGGCTATCTACTTTGTTTTTGGCCAATCAGACGTCCAGTTCCACACCACCTTCCAGTGTTGTTGCAGTTGCTTGATCCAAACATGTCTCCGCTTGCCAGTCAGTCACCGTTTCCTGACACCCGGTGAATGATGGCCATTCATAGTCATGACTTCACCGAGATGTATTTATTCAATCGGTTTTCGAGTGCCTATAAATTAGCCGTTGGTGGTGAGCTTCTGGCCTGAGGATTAGGATAACGAAGAGATAAAACACACAAAAACGAAAACTAAACCAACTTCCTTTATAAATGTGACAAAAAGAATGACTGACCAGAAATCTAGATTTTATTTGATATACATTGCGCGAGGTAAATAGACCTCCAGCCGTATATTTTGCAGGGCCTTTTGGCAATTTTTTTCAGGTGTAAAACCAGTTTAGATGTTTTCGAGAAATACACTCATTTGCAAATCAATTTGGTTTTTGCTAGAGACTCACCTAGAATCCGGCTGAATCTCCCGTTTTTGATGTTTCCAGGCAACTGAATGTGCTGCATCAGGCCGCCTCATGTTCCAGTTGCTACGATATTCGAGATATCGCGATACGTGTATATTCGTAATGCACTACTCACAAGGTTGCTGAAAACTCTTCGACAGTCCACGACCGGTTTGCCCTTCATGAGACTCATCAGGTAGGCGCAGTCCCCAAGTTTCCGTCAGCCTTATGTTCCACTTGAACCCAAATTGAACTGAGTTCGAGAAAGGCTTGTGGGACCGGATTTTTGGCAGGCCAGTTCAAGTTCAGAGGTCGCACAATTTTCTTCTGGACGCAATGTTGTGGATCCAACAGTCGGATTTTAATCGCCTCTGCGATCGATACTGTCTGGATCGTACCAATCGTGATCGGTTCGGAGGTGCCCGGTATATGATGGCGAAGGCTTGATCTTTGTCGATGACATGGTTGGTTTCGGCCAAATGTGATGCGATCGTACTTGAGCCTGGTTTCTTCCAGCTACCACTCAGGGATATGGGATTGTGTTCCCACATTCTGTCCGACAAATGCCTTGTCGTACGACCAAAGTATGATGCTCGGCACGAGCACACAAATGAGTACACACAAAAGCTGGTGGTAGAATGGTGGCAATTTGTCCTTCAAGCGGAAGCTGATAGTGGGGCTGGAGTTGAAACTCAAATACAGATTAGCAGCCATATGTGTTGTATCAACAGAGTTTCTAAGCCTTCTGGTGATTAGTTCAGCAACCGAGTCACCTTTGAATGGAAGCCTCATGTAGACGGGCTTCTTTCCAACCGAACATTGAGTAGGTTTGGGTTTAACGGATTCTATAGTCTTGAGTACGAACCTTTCAGGATATCCGTTCTGCAGGAAAGTGCGTCCTTATCGAGAATAGTCACCAGCGCACATCTCACAAAAATCCAGGAAGTTGGAACCCGCGACCTCCCGACTAGTAGTCTGAACGCTAAACTGTTCAGTCTATAGCGCCCAATTAGCAGTGCGATTAGCTCTCACCTAGACAGGATCTAACGCCGCTAACCCTTCGGTCAAAGGATCGTCATACGTAGTCCCACTTGTTGGTTGGCTCATCGAGTGACGGGTGACCCTTTTATGTGAATACCTTGAATGAAGGACAAACGGCGCTGTATTGTGCCTGAGCAAGAGCTAATCACATTGCTGTTCAGGCACTCGTGGCCGGAAGATTAAAGGTCCAAATCATTAGCTAGGAGGTTACAGGTTCAAGACCCCATGTGGATGCGCATTACTGATAATTCCCAATGAGGATCAGACAGCTGTACAGTTCTTGTAGGCTTCACTGACCGGACGGAATTTCCATTGAAAATTCTCAACTTTCCTTGCATCACCAGTGAACTTAAGCTTCATCACCCACTCATGTAGTCAGGACAGCGTATTCACAACGTCTTGCCGTCAAAAAAAGTGCAAGAGAAACAAAAAAAGATTTGAGATTCTTGCCCAAATCTTGTAAGTGTCGTTTCTATACAGAATGTGAGAGAACTCGGTCAAATTAACCTGGAGACTTGACACGCTCTCTTCATTGGTCTACACAGATCTCCGTAGAAGACTACGGAGCTTTCCATTAGAGTTGTCTTATTCAAAGGCAGCATACAATTAAAATCACTTAATTCCTCAGTAACTAAATTATCAGGCCACCAAATTCATTGAATACAACCCTCCGAAAGTAAAATCAAACGACTTTTATCATCCAAGACGCTTTCACTTGGTGAATAATGCTCATTTCGTCTATAAGGATACAAGATTCGGAAATTGTCTAATCCTGCCTAATCAAAGTCGTTTTAGCACAAACCAATTTTAGGCGTGTCGAATAGATGTCTGATGTCTGTCTGATCATACAAAATAATGAATGCTGACCGCCAGTCGGATAAGTCGCCGGAGTGCATGCTGCAGAGC
Organism: Clonorchis sinensis; assembly: GCA_003604175.2. Classification (NCBI taxonomy): domain Eukaryota; kingdom Metazoa; phylum Platyhelminthes; class Trematoda; order Opisthorchiida; family Opisthorchiidae; genus Clonorchis; species Clonorchis sinensis. The sequence continues at coordinate 161,641,692 of CM030370.1, forward strand.
CAGCTGGTAAAACCGTCAAGAGTAGTCGTCAGATGTATCTGTTGAATCTCCCCACACGGCAACTAGAGGCTAGCCTCATGTGACTTTAACCACCACAAAATCACCTTTAATCTTGTCGTTGTTACATCAATAGAGCTGATGGGAGTAAACCAGTCTACCTACAGTTTCAAACAATTCCAAACACAAAATTTGAAGCACACGCTGTTAAAGGCTGTTGTTTCTTAGCCCCTGGCCATTTTGCCTCTCAGTTTAGAGTACCGTTTCCTCCGCTTTCCACATAAGCCTGCGGTTAAGATCAAGGGATCGGACACTCAAAGACATCAAGTTCAGAATGAGTTGAGATGTGTTGTCATGCAATGGAGCATTCAGGGGGAGATTTTCCAATTTTATAAAGCTTCCAAAAAAAGCTTCGACAAACCTCACGGTAAGTTGAAGTTGAGAGTCAACCTAGATAATAGTACGGATTATTTCCACCAACTCTGGGTGCCTTTTGTGTCAAGGTTGAGCGAAAAATCTGTCCACAAAAAAGTTTGTCACGACAGTTCTCAGTGGTTTTTAAGCACGGTGCTCACAGGTCTCGCACAGACTCATGTGTGGTGAAATGACTTTCAGAATACTCAGCGATAAAAGTGGCTATATGAAATAAACAGCAAAGCACGTGACTGAAATATCATATCCGATTTGAAAAACGGCGGAGGCAAAAGTCTCCGTAATATCTTCATTTATGTTTCTGTCTAGCTGATTGAACGCTGAACCCAACCTGGAAGCAATGCAGAATGTGATTCACATGATTTCCGAGGGCTACAAATGACTTGCGTACCTTCAAACGTACAACAGTCGATTCATCTTCTAGTCGACCTCTTCCCGGTTAATCGTACATAAACGAAGCAAAAGTGTTCAGTAAAACTCACAAGGTCTATGAGAACTATGGATAGCCCACCAGCGGTTTCATCCTTTTTGAGCTCATCAGACAGGCGCAGCCTGCTAATGTTCATTTACCTTAATTGTTAAATGAAAAATTAAAATGTGCGTAAGTCACAAATTAGCCTGGCGTTGATGGGAGACTTAGTAGAATGTCGCTTAAAAATACTTATTTCATAATATGAGTGAATGAATGCGCCACACATAGGTCACTTCATGTTTCAGCTGAAACGTTTCTCAAGACTACGGCTGGTTTCTCACTGATACTCACAAAGTCAATGAAAAATTCAAATAGAAAGTCGAAGAGTAGGCTTCTCCGGTAAGTTTCAAGGGGAAGAAAACCGATGGCGGGTTGTCCAGATATTTCATCGACCTTATGAGTAGTATAGCATCTTACTTAAATTAGTGTGCCTTACTGTAACAAACTGTAGCAAGCTTTCTCAAAGCTTTAAATGGCAACTCATTCGTCTTTTCAGATGGGACAACAAACAGGTAGACAGGAATTAGAGATTAGTGGCTGGCAACGGGAAAACTCATAACAACAAAAAGAATTCAGAACAAAGACTTATATATCTTTGATATAATGGTGCAATCATCAAAAGAACTGTCGGTCTGTTATCATCATAGTCATTTGAAATCGAATAATAAATAGAAATATTTCGAAATCGTTTGCCGGCCGGGCTAACCGCGTGAACGGCGGGGACTTTTTTTGGGCAGCTGAAAGGCAGCTGATCTAGTCTTTTTTACCGACATTTTCGGGCCAGTTTTTCCAAATATCCTCTACTGACGAAAAATGCACGTTTGCAGGGAATTGCGTTTGCAATCACTTGGTTCTTTTACCTTGATTGCACATTGTAGGTCACTCAGTTCGTCAGGCAGCTGGTGAGGTACAGCTACCATTTGGGCGGAACAATGCTTTTGAAGTGTATAGACTGTTTGTCCCAAAGTAAGCTTTTCCAAAAGGACCCATGGAACACGAAATAAGTTTGATGTAAATTAGGGGACTGTTTCTATCTGTTGTGTCCCAAGAAGCACAAAACTGATAGTGAGCTGTCTAGTATTTCACTGGATCGATACCACCCTCCGTCCGGAAAATAATCTCGAATAAAATTTGCGTAGTATGACGGAGAAGAGTGTGCCACATGGTGCTTGCAGCTTAGACTTCCATGACTTCTCCGCCTAACGAGGGTAGAAAACTTGCGTGAATACTTGCAGATTCTTCTCAAAGTGTTGGATTTCATTCCCCGACAACAATAGACGATCTGTGGTAGATTAGTTGTTGTGGTCTCCCGCCACCGCATTTGGAAACTGAAGAAATTGGATATTAATCCTCACTCGTTACCTGTCACTTTTTCCAATATCGTGCAGTTTTTTCAATATGTTTTCTTCCATTAGTAAATTTCTACGTCCGAAAACCATTTTTTTTAATCTCAGACCTACAGAAGCCGAATAACCTCATGAAGATGAAGGGTGAGTTATTCGGAAAGGAGAACATCGCCATCACAAGTCCTGCGACACTTTCATCAGTCGAGGAATCAATCATCCCATGAAAAGTGATGTGAATAGCGTGGCTATTTGGTGAGTAGCTCGGTTATAAGCGCTATTCAGTTACATAGTTGACCAACCAGTCGTCATCGGATGGCCCAAAGTTCGAGCACTGTCTGCTGGTCCGAACGGCCCTACAAATTCATGAGATTGACTTCACTGTCATGATACAGTATAGAACTGAGACTGAATCAGTTAACCAGATTCCAAAGCATTTGTTCTAACAGGATTGGAATTGAAGTGGAGAATTGAGAATGCTGGCCGTAACAGTTTTACAATCAGCTGATCTCACCTCAAATGTTTGAAAAGACGAAAACTGCACGTGACAACTTCCATCAACACTCACTTAAATCTAAGCTTTGTCATAAAGGAAACTACTCATAAGGTTGCTGAAATCTCTTCGACAGCATAGGACCGGTTTCGCCCTTATTGAGGCTCATCAGGTAGGCGCAGTCCCCGAGTTTCCGTCAACCTTATGTTTTAATTGAATCCAAATTGGACTGATTTCGATAAATACACTCATTTGCAAATCAATTTGGTTTTCACGGGAGACTCAAGTGAATTCCTCGTTTATGATGTTCTTCAACTGAATGTGCTGCACACAGGCCGCCTCATGTTTCAGTTGGTACGATATTCGGGAGATCGCAGTGTATTTTCATAAAGGAAACTACTCACAAGTTTGCTGGAAACTCTTCGACAGCTCAGGACCGGTTTCGCCTTTCTTGAGGCTCAGTTGAGTCTCCCGTGAAAACCAAATTGATTTGCAAATGAGTGTATTTCCAAGCTTTGTCGTTAGTTTTTCGGAGAAGTTTTTTTACCCGTCCAAGGTGAGCTAAGAACGGTTGTTTTCCCAGTCCCCTTCAACTAGTTCAGGTGGACCTAATAACCATAATGGAATTCCTCTCCGAAATTTACTGCACAAAAAATATTCGTCTGTGATATCACGATTATTTTGCTAATTTCCAACCACGATAAGTTTCTGGGTACCACCTGGTGAGCTAAACAGAACTACTGTTGAGAGGCACATTCGCAAATTGAGATGGTGTGAACTGCAGGCTCGAATGAGCCTCAATTAGTGACATGTATTCATTGCCCGAATGCGCTAAACGAAGGTCACATAATATTTTCTTTGTGCAATTATGTGAGTTCACACGGGAGTTTTTCAGGATACCACACTTCTCACAACGTTAATGAAAACTTTGCAGCAAGCGCTACCTGTTCCGCTTTTTGATGACCTACCAGGTGGGCGTGGTTTACCACTTCTCACCCGTCGGTTTTCCTACTTGGTACCCCATTGGACATATTTGGAATAAAAGCGGGCTAGTAGTAGTCAGTCTTTGACGAGTTTTTGTCTACTTATCTGTACAGTAAGAAAAAGATGGAGCATATTCCCTTCGGGGAATCCAGAAGTCTTGGTGTTTCATAATGAAGACACTGGTGGCTGGACGGCGAACACATTAAGCGAAACTGATCGGTATTTCGTTTTGTCGGTAAAGAAACAGGAATGAATTTTCCACCCCATTCCACAGAAAACATCATTCTGGAACTGACCTCCGTCAGATTTGCCAGACATTCTAATGTTAAATGGGTGAGGTTACAGGGATTTTTCCCAGGATACCTTGACGCCTAATACAGTCGGCCTGATTGGCACATTAAGGCACAATTTTTTAATCAATGAAAATACGTGAGGAAGCAACGTCCGTGCTTCGTAAAATACGTGCTTTTTTTAATAACGACGAAATACACTCGTATACGAATCACTTTGGGGAGACTCAATCAAATTGCCGCTGAATTTCTTCTTTGTGATGTTTTTCAACTAACTGTGTTGAACAAAGGTTGTCTCGTGTTTCAGTTGAAGCGCCACTCGATACACTGGAGTATATTTTGTGGACACGGACGCAGCTAGGACTAAAATAAACCCCCTTTTGTTACAACGTGCCTTAAAAACGAGCTTATTTGGTTACTTGCGTACATTTCGTTATCCAAGGGGAAAATAAGTTTTGCGGATGCCCTATGAAGACGCCCGTTTTATTAGCCTCAAGTGCACGGAAGCCCATTATGGACTGACGAGGAGTTTTTAGCACACATATAAGTAGTATCATGCCAAGAATCTACAATTATTTCGCGTTTGCAGAGAGAACTTTTCTCTAGGAAAAACACCTGATACTAGCCTCTTTTGATAGAAGACTGTTATTGCACCACCCGGAATTGGAGCAATTCAAAAATCAATGCCGATAAAATAACTAGAAAGTATACTGCGCTTTTTAGATCAGTCCGCATTGCCGTGTGAAAACACACAGCTACCTACAATTTTCCCCCGCTTTCGCATGTCAACCACTACCCTAATGCTGTGCCTAAAAGTGGCACATCCACTCAGGGATGTAACCAATACTTGAGTTAAATACTCCGAGGGCGGCGGGAAAAGTGAGAAGTCCTGTTAGGGGGAGAAAACGGAATGATTGAAGAGCGCTTGGGAATTTGAAAAGAAAATAATGAGGAAGGTTTCTGTCAGTTTTGAGTGTGACGAATACTGTAATAGGCTACTCATACAATCGACCTCAAGAACGAAGGGCCAGTCTGAAGCCAACTACAGGTAGGGGGGAGTTTGTTGAGCAGCAAACGAAAAACTTTTTTAAAATCAGATTAGCTCAGAAAACACTTAATAGGTTTAGCAAAATACACGCGTTTGCAAACAAATTTGGTTTTGCGAGAGACTCACCTGAAACCCAGTTGAATCTCTCGTTTGTTATGTTTTCTGAGTATATTTCGCTAATTTCGTGAAATCTGGTCTCAAGTAGAACATAAGGTTGACGAAAAAACTCGGGGACTGCGCCTACCTGATGAGCCCCAAGAAGGGCGCAACCGGTCGTGGTCTGTCGAAGAATTTTCAGCAACCTTATGAGTAGTGCATTACGTATATACTCAATAGGTTTATTGTTGGAACATGTTCTGCTTTTAACACAAAAGCTCATGGGGTTTCAACATGCAGAATTTGAACTTTGAGTGGGCAATAAAAGTCCACCCAACAGCAGTGCACTCCGATTCAGCTGAAAAATACAACAATCTCCAAAAGACAGATTATCAGATAGAAGACCAATCCATAGGCATTGTTTACCCAGTTCTTATGGGACTATCTTAGAGTAGGCCAACCGCACAATTTTAGGCAGTTCGCGTTTTTGTTCCTTAGGAAAGAATTTACTCTCCAGAATTACTGCACGTATGAAAGTGTACGAGTAAACTCCCCAACTGCTTCAAGAGGCACATGGTAGTATCGAAAGACAAGCCAACGGGTAAATAGCCCTCTGGATTGATGGAAGCTTGTTTACCTTATTTATGTAACTAATGATCTGCAGAGACATTGCTACCGACCACCAAATTTTGAGTATCACATTAGAAAGCAGTGAAAAATATCGACCCTAAGCTTCCACCCAAATTGCCTCTTTGCTGGCGTTCGAACAGCCACAATCTACGTATCACGCTGTTCCTAGGGGGTCAGGAAAGCGTGCTTTGCAATGTGGATCTGTCTGAATCAACGATGAAGGCAACCACTAGAGTGGGACAATTATACAGGGATTTGTGGGTTTCTGTAACTAGTTGATGTCCATCTATGTTATGACAATGCTGGTAATCTAAGAGCCCTGAGAGTCAGCAGAGATCTAGGCGGGTTCGGTTTAGAAATCGAGTTAGCACTCAGCAAAACTCACTAACGAAGTCAATAGAAGCTAACTGGTTCATCAAATAAGCAAGAATTTTAACTCGATGTTAGAAATAACCGCATCAGTGGATGGTGAATTTGTCAAAAAGCATTCATGCATAGTTCCACAGTTTTCAGTAACCTGGGACATTTATGCTGACTCGAAGAAATAGCCTCGGTTGGGGGGGGCCATGCCATGTTGATGCTTTCTTGTAACTGGCCTTCAGGGTTTTCCGAATGCATTTTTAGAGCGGTTACTGATGTTTTCTGAGTAGAAACGCCATGGTTCAAAATTTAGCGGAAGCCCCAGAGGCTTACATTAACCTGCTCAATAAAACTACTTTGCGCGTGTCTAGACATCATACCCTGACATTCTAAAACTCTGCTTGCCAGTTCAGCTACGGCCACATTACACATGACAAACAAATGGACGTTGCTGGAAAAGCTCTCGCAAATTAGTGCCATTTCTAACTGAAACATGCTCAAACTACGACGATTCCGTGTTCATTTCCAATTAAAGAAGATCGTATTGCTCGAGAGATTCGGAGTAAAGCAGTGTTCTCCAAGAAACTGCAAGTCACACTGCCTCAAAACTATATATTTGCAGTTCAAACCCAAACTCTCCACCGTATCAGCCAGTGAGGTCGTCAATTTGGTTGTGAGGTCACTTAGCTTGGGGAAATTTGTCATTGAATTGGCGGTTTCGATTGCTTGCACTGTTTTTGTTGTCTCCTTTCATTTCGCAGATTCAATAATCGCAGAATTTCGCCAAGCAGATATGATAATCCCGTTTATTTTTCCCTAACCTCCCGTCTGGGTCCGTACCGAAGCAAAAACGAACCGACCAAAAGTAACAGTCACGCATGGCGAGCAGATTTATCATAGGGACGGTACATTTCAGTGACCAGGAACGAGGCTACAAGTGACAACTTTTGCGAAAGATGGTGGGTAGTTCCCAATGTGCCCTTTTTTATCTTGGTTCAGAACAGTTTACCGGCTTATGTAAGCTGTTTAACATATTAAGGTGTGCCGTGCTGACACGTCTATGGTGGTCGAATCGGAGACTGAGGACAGCAGTCGAGTAGCAGACTAACGAAAATCTGCGAAATTGTGAAACTTTTTCTCATCTGCGCAATCCAAATTAAAAAAGGAGTGGATTACTGAAGATTTGTTTGGGCTTTAGATACCGTATAGTCTGCGTTATACATTCTAACGCCCATTTCTCGATAAAAATCTTTCGAGATGATAAGATTTTGCTTTCCCTCATCACCACAGTAGTGAGTTTCAAAAGTATTTAAGTGTGGAGAGCATCCTCCCTCAAGATCTACCACTTGATTGAGATGGAACAGCCCAGACTATCAACTCTAATGTATGTCCGGGCGGAGGCGTATTAATCCAATACGGTTAACCTTAAAGCAACCACCAATCTTTGTCATATGGGTCACTAGTTTTTTTGACACAGTACTATTATTCCGGAAGAAAGCATTTCCATTGCGGGGATTAGTTGGGAAGTACGGATTTTCTTCATTGCATCGAGTGGTTCAATTATCCCCCGGGAGGGAGATACTAGAATGGACCAGATTTCCAAGCTGACCATCACTCCACGGAGGTTTTTTAGCACAATCGTTACAATTCAGCGCCACCGAGTGAATTCTTCTTTCTTTATACATATATATACTATATATAGTATATATACTATGTGTGCGCGTTGCACGCATACAGCACGGTTGTTAGAAAACTTTGCAGTTGAGATACGGACTGAAAACAATACACCCAAAGGGTAGAATGGGTCAGCGCTATTTCTCGAGTTCCAACGAATAACAACCATAATTGTCCCTATTGTTACATAAACGTTTTAGAAAGGACACGTCTTGCCTCCTCTGTGAGTAATCTGATATTCGGGATTTTTCATACTAAAAAGATGGAGAGAATTGAAATGTAAATGGGTTGGTTCCATAGCGCTGTTACATAAAAGACTGAAGGAAAAAAATGATTTTTTGTGTTTCCTCTCAAAGTGACGAAAATATCAATTCTTTACCACCATGTTTGTGTGTGTGAAAACTGGCTGAAAAGGCGTTACCCTAAGTGACCAAGAAAGAGGTTCCACATATTTGGTGCAATTGGTGAATCCCTAGTGATAATTCTCTTTTAGTACCGTTGCTTAATAGGGAGCAACAATTAAGGCAGCTTATCAAGAAGATGTAGGATGATAAAACAACGGAAGTCAGGATGGTTGTTGGGTATCCGATAAATAATGTTACTCGTGTTCATAGCTCCGTGTGAGAGCGCAGCCATATGCGCACCGGTGCGTTTTTTCTAGCTGCTACTGCAGATGACTCTCGGGTGTGTTTGTGTATTCACGATGGATATACGTAGTGGGTAGACAGAAGCTCGCAATCTGTTAGTTAACATACACCTTGTGAGCCATTATCAAATCCGGGGAAATGAGTCAGAATTTCTTCTGCCTGAACTTGGAATATGTGAAACTTTGATGACTTCGTTTTAGAGCAAAGAGGCACGACAGCTGACGCTTGCATTCCTTCAGTGGTGTAATTTTAACGGCTCATGTAAACATATAAGCTATTTGGGATTGGTCTTGACTTCATTCAGTGAGAGTGTCACCAAGAGCCTGTTGATATTTATTATAATGAAAATAGCTAAACACTTGACTGACGAATCATTGGCATAAATATTTACAGCTATGGAAACACTCCAGTGCTATCATTTTCCCTCTCATCAACCGTACTCATCATCATCATCATCATCGACAGCATGACATCAGTGTTCAATACCGACGCTTCCCTGCCGTAGCAGTTCATGGTTGTACGTGGGCTGGGATACTCTCAGGGCGCCCACAACTAGACAGGAGGACGATTAGGGTCCTCAACCAAGGCTTTTGGCTCAAAAGCCTAACCGCAAGGCAGCGGTGTTTGGCGGCAAATGCAAATGGATCGCCATTTCTACGGAACAAGTCGGCACATGTTCCAACCCCCAACCTAGAGGACCAGGAGGCTGTGTTCGTCAGACCTGTAGACATTGACCAACCTGGTATGAGAGACTCTGTGAGTGTCGCGGGGACACCCCCCAGTATAGCTCAATGGATCGCTGAGATGCGCAAACCATCACACCCCGGTAGGGTTCAGTCTCTTCGTGACTGGTACATGGTCTCCTGAAGCTTAGTTGACCAGATTTGACTAATCAGCTCCGATAACTCACGAAGGATCATCAGTCATCATCATCATCATCATCGTCATCGACAGCATGACATCAGTGTTGAACACCGATGCTTCGCTGCCGTACAACCATAAGGATAATCAGAATGGTAGTGGGAACAATAGAGCCGACATGATTTTTTAGTCACCATATACAATGCTTCAAATTTAGAAGGAAAAGCGTGTAACAACCAATTAATCACTGAAGCGCCGAGTAGAACCAGGATACGAAGCAGATTTGATCAACAAATAGTTTTGTAGCCGATAGCCTTCATTTAACAAACAGTCCAGTAGTTCCCTTTTTCAACTTAGTTTCTCTTTTCTTAGTTTCGGTCCGGTTATCACCCGAATGTACGTTGTGCCGTACCAAATAAATGAACTATTCCGGGTAGTATCAGTTAAAGTTTACTAACAAATGGCAGGTTGACATTTTTGCACTGGAATTCGGAGTAATGATTTCTTCGAGGTGATAAAAATGTGGAATACCGCCTGTTGATAGCGTATCTAAGAGTGCATACATATATATGATTTATCTACACCTCTGGAGTGGGAAACTCCCCTGCGTGGACGATATGTGCACATCCTCGCCTAGTCTCTGGCAAGCACACGTGAAGAGAAAACTCGTGAGGAATCTTTGTGTAAAATGATTTACTGGAAATGAGCCATGTCATCTGGTATTCACGGGCAAATTCCGATTGATGAAACCCGCTGAGAATTCGTGTTTATTGGTTGCGATGAATTATTGGACTGAATGCTGTGCGGTTGTTGTCTCAATGTGTTGCGTCAACCTACTCCTTCTTTGTCAATCAAGACGTGTCTGTTTGCATCCACCATCTTGACAGGTTCAATGCCATTCCAGACGTACAGTCGTGCGTGAAAGGTTTCTACAGTTCTGATGTGCGATATTTTGGGTGCTCGGTGTTTCTGTCCTGTAACGAAAATGAGCTTACATGTGTGAAGTTGTTCTTCGTAAAAGGATTACTTTTGGTTGTTACAGTTACATAGCAAATTACGTAGCCAGATTTGGCACCATGGCGGAACGGTAATTTTTCATTTTCTTCCGAAGGGACAACATCCTTCCAAGAAAACTAGACATTGACTCTTGCCTGATGAGAAACGATCTTTGGAGAGGTTACTGGAACCCTTCCGTATATAAGGCTAGCGTAATTGTAGACAGAAGATTCTCTTTTCCTAACCACTTCTTTGAGACTGTTCTATATTTGGCGAAGTTTTGGGATACCACTGAAGAAAGAAATCTCATCAACCAAATACAGGACACCCGTTCATGGAAGATATATTCCTCACTTCTTATTCACGCCACACGGCAGTTTTGGGACCACCGCTGTCTTCCAGAACAACTCCCTTTCTAGTCGACTGACTGGTGAAATTTCTCGCTAGCAGGTGACGGATATGACTAGAAAACCGGTCCATCCCACGAAGCTGAGTGGTAGTTAATCCGCCACATATTAGCAGTGATATCCACACGCGACAAGTTAAAGCCGAATATAGATGAAACTAGTATAAACAACCGGGTTCCGAAAAGAAAGCGCATGGTACAAACTGACGTGTGTTCATAGGTGACCAGCTAAAGGTTGTTTACCGAAGGTAGCGGAGTCACGTGACCACACGAATAATTGAACTTTGACAAAATAATGACAAACCCAGAGTAGCTCAAGGGAAATGTGGATGATGGCTCAAGCATACCGAGCTAATGCTTCATAAGCCAACTTCGCTGTATGTCTTTGAGGATCACATTCTTTTTTTACTCATTTCATTTGCCAGTTTTTTTCCCTAGACTGTCCTTGGCTTCTTTGGGAGGTGGCCGTTGTGCACGCTATCTGGCACATGTTCACTGGCCATGCTGAGGCACAAGAGATGTGAGCTCACTCACATACCTCGCTGCTTTTTGTGCATTTCGTCTCACCAAGGTAACTAGCGAAGTAGACTTTTTGCCACCTTACGTGTACTTGCAACATTTGATTGTGCATTACGCCTGTTCCGAATACGAGAGTGTTCTCAGCGGATCTTACTAGTAAGGATATATGAAATGAAAATTTTGTTTTGGAATATGAACTATACGTTTCTAGTTGAATTCAAATTGGAAACGATGCCTCGGATTTGCATTCTTAGATCCTGAAGATCTCATCAGAGTTAGGACAAACAGTACGGTTCGCTTCAACAAGCCGTGATACTCCGGCGACCACCACATTGTGTTCACTGAAGCGCTATTGGTTCCCTATTCCGAGGAGGGTATATCCCACCCAGTAAAAGGCACTGTGTTTTTCTCCAAGTTTTAGCGGTCTGTTCTGTTATTCCACTAGCAGAGAAACCGGCGCACTGCGGTCAGTATACAAAACAAAAAGTGGGCGCATCTTTAACACTGTCGTTCAAAGTTGTTTGCTTCATCCGGGTCCAGATGGACTTGAGTGCAAGCAGTTTTACTATGGATACTTTTAGGTCATAACATCAACGTATGTCTGAGGGTATTGGTTCCTTAAAAGTCTAGAACATTACCGCTGCTCCAGACAAGAATGACTACACCGGATCAATAAGAGTTTGGCCCCTTTTTTCACTTGACATTGTGCAAACATCTAGCTGCGGGCCGGCTGCTTACACAGATTACCAGAGTCTGACCATCTTTGGATTTCTCTAACCCTTTTTTACCCATCAGCTGCCAATTTGAAAATCAACAAACCGATAAATTCTCCTCGTAAACTTCAGCTTTTGCCTTCAATCAAGAATGTCAGCCAGTCTTCAGACTCAATGGCGAATTGAGTTACTATCAACGGGAGACTCAACGGAATCCCAGCTCTATCTCTCACCTATGTTATTTCTCTTTGAGGGAGTGTACTGCACGAAGGTTGATTTTTGTTTCATTTCGTACGATATTCGAGATAATACAGTATACACTTTCTTATTTATACGGATGCCGTGCCAACTGAAACATGACGTATCCTTTGTGCAGCAAATTCAGTTGAACTTTGCCGTAAACAAGAGAAGATTCCATTGAGTTTTCACTTGAAAACAAGTTTGCGTGCAAATTTGTGTATTTAGCGCGTTCAATTCGGGATGGAGTAGAACATAGAATTGACGGAAACCCGGGGACTGGGCCTGTGTGACGAGCCCAGAAAAGGGTGAAATTGGTCGTGGGTTTTCGAAAGGTTTTCAGCAAGCTTATGGAGGCAAAGTTAGCTTAATAGCACTAACTCGAAAGACCTTGAAAAATGAGTGAACTCAATATATATATATATTTTCAAGGTAGGTATCAGAACAGATTGTACTGCTTTTTCGTTGCGCCTTTGCGCCTGCAGAGTTCGACGGATGAACGGATAATTTTGCTTAAAGTTCATATGTACTTTAAAAGGAAAAATCAGAGAGTATTTCTACCGAAGTCATACTACTCCAAGGCTGCTGTTGTTGAAATCTAGGCAGCATAATCATTGCAGTGTTAAGGATTCAGTGAACAGCAGGGAAAGGTTCGCACAATTGGTACTCTAGACTCGATAGAAGTGCAAAACAACGGGCGGATTAGTTCCGGACGACTGATCGCATCGAGTGAAGTCACCGTGCACGTCGATGAATGCATAATCCCCGTCAGAAAAACTCACAAAAGCCTGTCAGCCGATATAGGTTGGTTACCTTCTTGAATGAGATATGAAACGAATTGTGACTATGTTTTGCACGACGCTTTCTCTATGCGTTTCTCCTGACCTAGTCAGGTAACGTGTTGTGAGCTGTTAACTTATGGTCCTTAGGATGTATATCGGTCTAGTTCGTCGGCCCTTCTATTTCAGGTTCTTGTGTGCTACCGCCAGTAAATAACAAACGTATGCAGAATTATTCGGTACTCTGACCTCAGAAACGCAAGCTGGACGTTTGTAATAGAAAAACATACCGATGGATCGTCCACCACCAAGTGGGCTTTAACTGTTTCTCAAAGGACTATCCATTCGGGCAAACTATTCTGTGACAAGATGAGTTATCTGTCACATCTGTTAGAGAGAACACATTGTGCAGCCACTGCACGTACCCGCTGATGAATGGGGCAACGTTATGGCACAAGCAGATCAAAAGTAGACTGCGACGAAATGACCGGTTGAATCACACGCACACTTTAAAGAATCTGGCGGACGATAAGCTCCCTCTTTTTAGTGTCTGACCGGAGGTCGCCTCACACCACCATAATCTTCTTCACTTCGGAATTCGCTGGACAAAGAACGTCTGATGTGAAGCCCAGGTCGATGAAAGATGACCGTGTCAATAATTTATCAATTGGTCTGCTGTCTGTGGTCAGCGCTCAGTGGTCAGCACAACTAGTTCCCCTATTCGCCCTGCTGGCTAATCAAGGAAGCGATAAGTCATCGCTGTCAATGAGCGACGGAACAGCAGAAATTTCGTCAGGACAAGTCGAGCACTTCAAACATATATCTCATCAAAGGAGAAATGGCTGGATGCGGTGGACGCTGGCCGTCCAGTTGGTGTCTTCCCCTTGGATTTCCACAAGGTTTTGCGCGGAATTTTTGACTGAGGGTTTCAAAGTTTCCTCTTGGATAGCGGAGTTTCTCATCCGTTGAACTATGAGATTGAGACTTACCGGGTATGAATCGGATACAGTGCACCGCCATAATGGTGGACCACATTGCTTCACGTTAGTCCACATTAACTGAACTCGCCCTGCATAGACAGGTGGTCTCGAACTACAGAGAATGATCACCTCTGAAGCGGATTACTGACAAAACTCTTCGAAGGCTTTTGCAAACTGATCAGACAGTTGATCTTCCCTGGTAACTATGACAACTGTTGTAAAACTTCATACATTGGAACCGAAACAGCCCCATTATGTGGTGAATTTTCTACTTTAGGTGAAAGCAGTGAAATGTATTTTACGGATCGTGATAACACTCGATCTGAAATGAGACTTATTCAAGGTGGAAGATGCTGCCAGATATCAATGGGAGATTTAAGGATCCCTTGATCAACCTGCCCGATTGTCTTCCATGAACAGCAATGACTGACATGCATAGATTCCAACCACAGACTACTTCTTCTGAATCTGCCTTCGCAGGTGTCTGTTGTGCGCGATAAAATTCCCGAGGATTTCGTGCCTACAGACTTCGAAACAAGAGTTCACAGGAAAGCTGGGTGAGCAAGCTCAATTGAAACTAGTGAGAGCTGTCCTGTTTGGTCAACCGCTCAGGATCAGGGGCAGATGCACACTTGAGCACCGTGAAATTAAGCAAATTCCTCCAAATTGTGACGGTATCTGTGCCACGACAGCCACCGTCACAGAGCGACCCAAACTCATCAGAACCTGGAGATAACAAAACAAACTGTGCAAAGATTTCCTCAACCTATATGGGTAAAAGGAGCGGAAGAAACGGGAAATAACAATGACCCCGGTGTAGGAAGCATAGAAACTGAGGGGTCTGTTGACTGAGGACACCTGTATCACGTTAATCGTTGGGATCCTGAAGTGTACTATTCCACCTAGCCAAGGGGGCATCTCACTTTACGTTTATCTAGTGACCATTTCTCTTCTGTAAGGTTAGAATGAATTCGAACATAGAACAGTTTGGTAGTTCCATACTTTGTAGTCCCGCCTCATCAGTGAGGTCCTGAAAGCATGCGATGCAACCAGTGACAAGTCTCTGAACTATCTTTGACAGTGTTGCGAGCTGTTGATATCTGTGGTGGACTGATTAATTTTGGCATTTTCATCAGTCTTAGTAAACGAAACGCTAATGTTTCATGAAGCTAACAAAAGATTCTGTTAAGCTTCTCGTTAACACGAGTGTAGCTTGCAACTTGGTGTACTTTGCCAGTTTCACACAATTTAGTTTCCCAGTGGAAAGGAGAGTTTGGCGGTAACCAAAGAGCATTGTACACCTGATGAGCTCCTGTAACGGTGGAATAAATTTCCAATGCTTCCTTCTTTATTTACAACTACCTCGTAAGAAAACTTTTCAATGAGGAAGCATTTTGCAAAGGATTTCCGGTTGATACTACTGATGAGGCATGCGAGTAGCATGTTTTCTCGTAAATCCGCTTCGCGTCTCTCGAAAAGTGAGATCTATTACGGAATTTGTGGAGTCGCTTTGTGGCATTGGCTTGCATTTGAGTGACAGTCAATGAATATCCAGGAAAGTTCAGGAAGACGCGTTCAAGGAGAAGACGGATATTCAGTTTTGTAAACAAGATGCATATGAGAGTTTTGCTCCCCTGTCCAATAGTCTGTAACTGTTAAGTTGGTGTTTCTCTAATAAACAACTCCACAGCGAAGGCCTTCTTTCTTTTCACTGGTAGGTTATGTCACGCAAAAGCCGACAACTTCTTCAACGCGCCATTGTCTCTCCGGTAATGGGTGGACTCGCTCTGCACCTGATGATACAAGGGTGATGTGATGAACATGATTAATACTCTATGCATTGTTCTATTCATTATTCTCTTGTTTTAATATTCCAAGTGCTGTACATATACGCCAATTCGAATACATACATGCTACTTGTTACGGTGTGCTGAATTCCGAATTTCTTGTTCGTCCACTTATACCGATATACATGCCGAACCCAATTACCGCATTTTGGCGTCGCCACTGGAACATTCATCATGCCTGCCGAAATGGAAACATTAAATGTTAATTCAAGCGCACGAGACGTAGAGGATTATTTGGAACGGTTTAACATATGGTGTCTTACAAACTCCGATATGGACGATAAGAAACTCACGACATATTTTCTACATTTTGTCGGCAAGGAGGCGTATCCATTGATCAAGAATTTAATATATCCTGAATCTCCAATCGATATTTCCTACAATGAATTGAAGAAAAAAGTCCTTCAACACTTCAAACCGATTAACTTCGTAGCAGCCGAAAGAGCTAGGTTCAATATGTTGACCCGCTCCCATTCTCAGTCGGTTCGTGATTTTGTATTGCAATTACAGACACAGGCAGCCAAACGTGACTACGGCGCCCAATTGGAAGACCAACTGCGTGATAGGCTCATTGCTGGCATTCAACTGCCCGAATTACAGCAGAAGCTGCTGCTCTGTCCGGATCAGAAATTTCAAACTATTCGGAAAATGTGTGAGCAGTTTGAAGATGTCAAGCATGTAACGAAGACTGAGGAAGCAGTGTTGTTAAATTATTCTAAAAGAAATGATTCAAGGATGCAGACGCACAACAAATTCAAACCTCGAACAAATTCTCGTGCCCCAAATCCATCAATACGCCACTTCACAAATCGTAACTCTAATTCGATGGTTCAAAAATTTGGGAAATGTGAATCTTGTGGACGAAACCATTCCAGATATTCATGCCCTCACAGGCAAGCCAAGTGTTTTATCTGTGGTAAAACGGGACACATTCAACTTGTCTGTAAGTCCAAAAAAGTGTGTCACTTAACTTCTGACCCAAATACCGAAGTGAAAGCATTATCTGAAGACATTTCTACCTTATCTCTATCGATTTTGTCCCAGAATTCGTCACATGTTTTTAAAACTTTGATATCCGCTTCTGGTCAAAAGCATGACTTCATTGTTGACACTGGTAGTGTTGAGTCCATTATTCCACAATCGGATCTAACTGTATTCTACCCCAGTGCCGTGATAGTGCCTACAGATGTTAACATTCGTGGTATCACTGGACATTCCGTACCTCTAGTTGGTAGTTGCACGATTCCTGTGAGATTGCCCCAAGGTACCTCTATCGATTGTAATTTTTTGGTTTCAACCTCGGGACCATCGATTATCGGACTCAAAGTTCTGCGCTCACTGCGAACTAGTATCACCTTACTGACTTCTGTGAATGTGAATGAACTCAAACAACTGATTCTTAAATGTTCTAAGGCTACAGGTGGCATGCAAATACCCAAGGTGAGACTCGAAGTTACAGGAGATCCTATATTTCTTAAGAGACGAATTATTCCATTTGGCTTACGCGAGCCTGTTCGTCAAGCATTAAATTCAATGTGTGCGAAAGGAATACTGACTCCTGTTGAATCATCGAATTGGGCAACTCCGATAGTTACCCCACTAAAGGCTGATGGTATTACTCCGAGAATTTGTGGTGACTACCGGCTAACGCTAAATACGCGGTTACTACAACGTACGTGCACCACGGAAGAGCCCGAAGATGTACTATATCGTTTATCAGGTTCCAGTGTGTTTTCAAAAATCGATCTAAAAGATGCCTACCTTCAAATACCACTGGACGAAGCCTCTAGTAACCTTACCGTGATTAACACACCTTTTGGGTTATTCCGATACAATTTCCTTCCTTTTGGTCTGAACGTTTCACCAGCTGTTTTTCAACAAGTTATGAATACTATTGCAAAAGATTTGGAGGGTGTTGAGACGTACCAAGATGACGTCATAGTGCACGCTGCTGACAAAGCTACGCATGATATGCGTCTGTTGTCTTTACTGAAGCGATTTTCTGAGTTCAATGTAGCTATTCACCCTGACAAATGCACTTTTGGTGTCCCATCATTTTCATGCCTTGGTTACATTGTGGATGGCAGCGGTTTTAAACCCGATACAAACCGCCTATCTCCTTTAGTAAATGCGCCATCACCAACCAATCTACAAGAACTGCGTTCAGTTCTAGGAGCACTTCAGTACTACTCTCGTTTTATTCCCAATTTTGCTAAACATGCAAGTTGCCTGTTTGATGTTATATCTGCCAATCAATTTTGTTGGTCCTCCAACCATGAAAAGACGTTGCGTGTACTGCTTGGTTATCTTCAGAGTTCAGCTGTTTTGAAACCATTTTCCGCCAAACATCATTCGACGATCATTACTGATGCTTCTCCCACTGGAATAGGAGCAATCCTTGAACAGTGTGGTAGACCAGTGATCTGCATTTCCCGTCGGCTTTCAAAAGCCGAACGTGGATATTCTCAGACTCAACGAGAAGCACTTGCTGTATATTGGGCTGTCAAACGGCTCCATAAGTACCTTTTTGGATCAAACTTCACCATTGCTACTGATCACGAGGCTTTAAAGTTCTTGTATCATCCAACAAAATCTCTAGCGAAGTCATCTGCCGCTATGGTGCAACGGTGGATTATTGCACTGAGTTCTTACAACTACACGATTGTTCATCGTAGTGCAAAAATGATTCCCTTGCAGATTTCTTGTCAAGAATTCCATCAAGCGACTCTGATTCAAACAATTCGTATTGTTTATTGATTCAACCATTACTAGTCAAGCGGGATGCGCTTGTTGCTGATACTAAAAGATATTTTGCTCCCATTTTTTTCTGCACTGCGACGTGGCTGGACGCAGCAAGAACGACGCCGATTTCCTGCTTTTTACTGTCGCCGCGAAAGCTTGTCCGTTACTCCGGATGGTTTGTTGTGTTTTGAGGATAGAGTTGTCATTCCACCGACTCAACGAGCGGCTGTTCTTGCAGATCTGCATTCTGGTCATTTGGGTGTTGACAAAATGAAATCTCTTGCACGCTTGTCATGCTGGTGGCCAGAACTGGATGCTGATATTAAGCATACTATTAAGAATTGTGCTAAATGTGTACATAGGATTCATAACAAGTCTTCACAGCGGTATCCGTGGCCAGTCACTTGTGAAGCATTCCAGCGAGTTTATGCCGACTACTGTGGTCCTTTTCTCGGTAAATGCTATGCTTTAATTGTCATTGACGCATATTCACATTGGCCTGAAGTTTTTCCAACCATGTCTCCAAGTGCCGAATTCACACAGCAAGCATTGAGAAAAGGAGTACCAACTGTACCAACTGTGTACCAACTGTTTTGGTCACTGACAACGGCACACACTTCACTGCAAAATTCCTCGAGGAATGGGTAAAAGTTCTTGGATGTCGACATCTGTTTACTGCTCCACGACATCCCCAGTCGAATGACCATGCTGAGAATTTTGTCCGAACACTGAAATCTGCCATTATTTCATTCTCTCCTACTACTTTTGTGGAATTGGACCGTGGGATTGATAATTTTCTAATGCAATACAGGAATGCTGTTCATTCCGCCACTGGGAAGAGTCCCGCGTTTCTTTTTAAGTCTCGCTCGTTGCGTAAAAGTCTTGACTGTGCCAAAACGGCTGCTGTTACATTTTTCAAGGGCAATGACCTACTACGACCTACTACAGGAATAATACTTTCATCAAATGGCAAACGTATGCTGGTAATTATCGATTTGGATGGTCTCTCTAATCACTGGAGACACGCTGATCAGGTTGAGTTCAATACCAGAAGTCAGTCCGTTAACGGCACTCCTGCTGTTCCGAATACTAATGAATCCTTCGTAGAGATGATCTTATGGTATCCGAACAAAACGTTACATCTGAAGAACATACTAACTGCGAAGAACCTGGAGTTCCCGATCCGAGAAGATCCGAAAGATTACGATCAAGATCACCACTGAAAGATAAACATCCACACGCTCATTCAAGGTGTGGCGGATGTGATGAACATGATTGATACTCTATTCATTGCTCTATTTATTATTCTCTTGTTTTAATATTCCAAGTGCTGTACATATATGCCAATTCGAATACATACGAGCTACTTGTTATGGTGTGCTGAATTCTGAATTTCTAGTTCGTCCAGTTATACCGATATACATACCGAACCTAATTATCACGGGTGGCCTGACAAAACTTTTACAACATAGAAGGAATTCTCCAGGATGCCTTAAAACCACTGAGTTCGTTCATCCACAGAGTGCCATTCTGATCTGTTCCCAACTTTTACTTGGAAGTTCTGACCAGAAAAGGTTTCCATTATACCGACATGTTCTAGGCGCATTATAGTAAACCAGCAGTTTGGTTAGTAGAAAAAGCTTATTAACCCAACCAGTGACTTCGCTGGGATCCAGGTAACACACCGTAATCTGTTAGTTTCTATCTAACTTAGCCGCAAACTCGCATTGGAAATGGAGCAGACTAAGAAATCCGAGTCGTCTTCTGCAACATCCATATTGCCTAGCAATCAGGATTAAGTCTTGGATTAGCTGGGTGACGAATATACCTTCTCCTACCTTCTCAAGAGCTTGGAAATCGGGAAAGCTGTGTGGATGAGGTAATGATATTTCAAAATTGACCCGTTCCTGCTTTTGTTTAGCTCTACTACCAACGGGCTCATCTAATCATCTAACATGAAATCATGCTCCCGAGAGAGACTAAGCATAACCGTTAAGTGTATCGACAGAACATCCATGAAAGTTCTAACTGATTCCTGGTGCACTCGATCAGGGCCGCATGACTTATGAGAGCTGAGCCTCTAGAAGATATTTATGAACCTCTGCATATAACCGGAAAATTCCCATGTATATCTTCGTTGGGGCCTCACGACTGAAGAACGAAACTTGCGGCAAGTTGTCAGCAAAGTTTGAACAAAGGACATACCGCTCTAGAATGTCCGCTCTTCGATGGTTGCTCGTTTCTATACCCCGTTTCAGATAGAAGGATAGGCTAGTTGCCGGAGTTGAACTGGACTCAGGCAAAGTGAGCCTTTGTGCCCCCTTATCTGTCCTGACTGCTTTGCTCTGGAACTTTTTGGTGTTCTTAAAGCCATTGTTTTCGGTCCGACAGCTTAGACGTTCTGTGTATCCAGGACGATGCAGGAAATCTAACTATGATATTTGCTTTCTATTTGGAGTTCTTCCAAGACAACCGACCTCATAAGGTTCTTACATTTGTCTGAATGAAATACAACGGTCAGTTCGATCAGGCAGATTTGATGTGCTTGAAACCCAACCCGAGCAGAACGATTTCTGACGACAAACTAGCAGTCAGCTGATTTAGCGGATAGAAGTGCTGACGAAAAAGTAAGGGTTCTCCCAAAAGACGAAAAAAATCGAAAGTCTTTAGGGGTACGAATGAAAGATATTTTTGAGAAAACATGCAGTTTCTTAAAAATATTAACGTTAATATAACGTTAAAAATTCTTTTGAATCGCTTGCTTTTTTGTGCCTTTTGCTTAATTGCTCTCTTGACTTGTATGGGTGATAGTCATCTGACTGTGGTGCATTTGAGTAAGTTTACGTTATTTTCTTCAACGTCCTTCTCAGTTTTAGGCAAGCACATCGAATTCCACTCTACGAAATTTCTTTTTCTGCTGAGTTAGCGGATTTATTATCCCACTGATGTATGTAAAACCTTGGTGTGCAAGTTAAAGTCAGTGTCAAATTTTTAATGCCTGTCTATTTTGTGTTGTCACTTCAGATGTATGACCTTCTTACAGCTATCGAGGCCGTTGAGATTTGCGGTGCACCAGGGCTCGATTTTCTCTGGGCTTCGTCTCAGTAACCAACCAAGTTCTTCCTTACGCTAATGAAAATCTGGCGAAATGCCCTAAAATATGTTTAGGGACGAGAATTCCTCGCTGCTTGACCCAGACTTTTGGAGAAATTAGCACTGTTGTGCAGGTATCATATGAATTATCCATAGACTGCTTACTGCTTTTAAGTAGCTAAACAAATAAAGCAAGTTAATTAACCATCCATTTTTGGATGCCGGTTTCATCGTTCTTGATTTTCTCATAGTTCCAGACCCACGCCAGCCTTCTCAAACAAAGCAATTTATCGTGATATCACAGTAAACGGATGCTTGCGTAAAAAATAAAATTTTGGACGTCGCCGAGGTGCGAGGATTTTCCACCGTCCATCGTCGAACACCCAAGTTCGAAATTTGATTGGTCGTCGAAGCATACTCTGAAGAATGTGACAACGCATGTCGTTTGAGTGGTGTTGTACCCCTGAAAACACATTCAGAAAGTCTATTCGCCACAAAGGTCAGTAATGATAAGGTGAGCGGAATGAAAAGGGCTACTTCTCTGGGTAGTCTGATTTCGAAACTGATGGCAACAGACGGATTGCCAACCCAACGAAAAGGGGACTCACCTACCATCTTTATCATACCACGTAATCCTAATGAATCCATTTATTTTAGGTTTTAAAACAGATGAGTGGGTGCGAGTACGTCTACTTCACGTGTATAAATCCCGCTGATGGTTTTTTAATCCAGGAAATGTGGTTACTGCTAACCCCCGCTGACCTGACTCAGCGGTGACAAGTTTTACAAGCTTCAACCAAAATCCCACATTATCTACATGCACCTTAGATTGTGACAGCAAACTCACTGTCGCTAAGATAATGCCGTGCGCAAAAAGTAATATGACTACGGGACTGCATCAGCACCAGTGCCTACCGTCGCTATCGGCAAAAAAACTTGGACTTGGAAAGTGTGGTGCAGTGTTCACTTTGTCCTGAGGACTCACCTTGTCGCAGATGGCGTACAACAAGCGGAGTCGTTTCTCACAAAGTAAATGGAAAGATATCCTCTTCCAGTCTACTGAAAAACTCCTAATGGGTGACTCAGGCATATCAGTACACCGTCGGTAACACCTTTCAGTGCCGATGGCCAGACAAGCGAAAATGTTGTGCGCACATAAAGAAGTCTAAGCGGGTTCTGGTCCATACAAAATCGTGTGCTCACCATGAAGAACAATGACAAATAGGATCGTAAGAATCAGTATTGATCCCTATGTAACGGACTGCCTACGAGAAGTAAGCAGAAGTAAGTTATCCGGGAACACGTTCAGCTTCGTGTGTAGATGATTTTATGATGACACCTTACTTTAGAACGAGGGAGAAGCCATTCCTCTTTAGGACCAGAGAATCCCACACTCGCACGTGATCTCCATGGCCGTCCGAATTACCATTTTACGCTCGCGTGTAATGGTTTGCATATGGAGGTGGTGGGAGATATTCTACTGTTCGCCCATGCGGAAACTGTGGATCAATAACGGCAGTGGCCGTACGATTCCAAGCAGAAATGGGTAGAATCGCGCGTTTGCGATGACTGGTATAAAATTCCTAATCACGTACCTATTGGGACGCTAAGAAGTTGAATAGCGAGTCGTGCAATTGCTAAGAAAGTTTGGCAGAACTGCGGGAAGAGCTACAGGCGAAACTATGAGCCGCTTAACAGGACAGAAACTGAGGGGAGTGATCCAGTGCGGTCACAACTTACGGATCCCAGGGTAAAAGTTCAAGCGCTCATCTGGCTGCGCGAATCACCCTATCCTCTACTAGAGCCACACTACTCCTGTGTGAAGGTTCCTGTTAACTAAGCCTTACTAACACTACAAACTGAAAAGGGTAGGTGCGCGTTTTCATAGAGTGTTTTGACATCTCTTTTGACTGTTCTGAATATCGTCCACTGAGCTTGAGTGTATCTTAACGTTGCCAAAGTTTGTAAAGGACTTAGATATTCACCTTTACATAAGAATTCTGGGACGCCAAGTTCATCGAATCAATCGTCCCGTTGCCATGGTACCTTAAATGTTGTGCAGTTCCTCGAGCGAGACGTTTGTCGAACTTGGGCTCAACAAAACCCCAGACCCAATATAACTCATTTCCAATTTTGAAAATTTTAATAAATTGGCCAGTTAAATAACGCATGGCTTGCCCGTGTGGTTCAGTTGCAATTTAAATACAGTGACGAGTAGAAAGAGCCATGATGTCTGGTCTCAGACATCCGAATCCAGCAAACGACTATCCTCCCACATTTAGTTTGGAAACCAAACAAGGGAAACGACTCACAGCGTATACCAATGTAATAAGCATGAAACAACTCGGAAAGAGCCAAAACTGCGTTCTGAGTGCAACCAGCACTTGAGGAGTTCCCATTGGCGACGGTCGAAACGTTAAGCTCCGAGTCATCAGTAAACAAAATGCATCTCAAAAGAAGGCAGTGTATGTACCGCGATAAAATGTTGACACATAAACGTGGAGGTCCTCCATCAAAACGGCCGAAAGACACCTTATAACATAACCGAGGACCCTAATAAAAATTAAACTGGGTAAATACGGTGTACGAAAGTTAATTTAGCCAAAAGCCAAGCGCAAGCAACTGTCAACTTGGAAATTAACACTATGAGGGCAAACAGAGAGCGTCACGAGCTAGAAGGGGCCCAGCAGATCAAATACACTGTGTATGACCCTCTGCAGCCCGTTTGGGTGATGGGATAAGGTCCCCTCCCCGGACAACAGAATGCGTTAACCGCTGTCCGAGGTTGGGGTACGTCGCTCGATATCCTTTTCACTTTATTTCCACAATAAACAAATGGCCAAGTTTACGCAATTTTCTGTGCTTCCCCTGGTCTGTGAGGCCTGCGTCCTTTATTAGCAAGCTAATCGTAAATCATACGTCCAGCGGTAGACAGAACCAGAAATAACATTATTTCTAAGGCATCACAAGAGACTTTACTGACGATCGCTCGCAGAACAATCATGATTCCACGTGGTGAAAATAACCGAAAACTTCGGTCCTTAATCCAGTCACTGAGTGTGAAGACTCCTATGTGTGCAGCTAAGCTTATTTTTAGACATCCGGAGTCAAAACCATCTAATTTATTGCATCCCACATTAAAAAAGCAACCAGTAGAAGTTCAAAAAAGCTCAATTATATGGGTGCGATCGGAGAAGTATACCTTAAGGTATGTGGATGTAGATTGCAGTTGATGCCAGCATGAGCTATCAAAGTGCTTATTGAATCTAGATTGAACTTATAATAATTCTTCCATTCCTTTGCTTACTCCGCCCATGTGCTTCTAATCTCTACTTCTATTGCTCGACTTTACCCGCCACTCTGCTGTGAAGACCGTCCCATCCGGCACTTGTGTATTAGCATATGTGTGCGTGTGTGAATGTACCCCGCCGATCTACTTATCAACATGTGTTCGTGTCCAACTTGCTGAGCCTGAGGTGACCTGTTTTCTCATGAGTTCCGTGCGATTGCATCGCCAATGAGGATCACGAGACTGTCGTTGGAAGGGATGACCGCAACCCACACTACTGAATAAAACATTCCGCCAAACATTGCTTAGTGCGCCGACGCTGACAGTGCGCTGTGACGGACAGAGACATAATTGTGCGTTTTTTGAGGCTACGAACGTCGACAATTTAGGCTTATTTTATAAAATTGCCCACCCTTGTGTGTATAGTCCCATAGAATTTTGAACCCGACTCTCCCCTTTGATAATTGGGATCATCGGACTTACGCGTCACTCAAAGTTCTGTGTTGGGAGCCCCAACACTGGACGTATCGCGTATGTGGCGTTTTGTAACTTTATTTTGTGATGTAGCAACAGAAGTGGAAGATCTGTTGGAAGATATTCCTAAGGAAAATCCCTATGACGCCCTTCGAGCGGCCGTCATCAGTAGGACAGGAAAGTCCGAAAACAAGATGCTACGGGACTTATTCACCACTGTCGAACTTGGGGACAGATCCCATCACAACTGCTTCGCACATGCGCAGTCTCTCTCTGCGGCCGTAAGCTAGCGGTGGAAATCATTGCTCAACTATGGCTCGACAAACTTCCACCGTCAATATCCTGCGTCATCTGCGCTTTCGTTGATGACCACAGCTTGGGGCAGTTTGCCCAGATGGCCGATAAAATCCACGAAACCTACCCCAGTAACCCCGTGAACTCCGTCTCCCGCCCTGCACCCACTACTTCTACAGATTCCGATCCGATCCTTGCTTCCATATCGCAACTACAAGCTAGGTTTGATACTTTGACCGATCGCCTACAACGGCTAGAGATCAACAAGCATCGACCACGTTCACGATCCCGATCGTTGTCTCGTGCCCGTCCTTCTTGGTGCTGGTATCACCAAACTTTCGGTCCTCAAGCGCGCAAATGCCAACCGCCTTGTTCCTTCAAGCCGCGTTCACCCCTTTAAACACCCCGGCCAGTCAGTAACGGCGACGACTGTCTGTGGCCCTCGCACTAGTCACCTATTCCACATCACCGATCGTTCAAGTGGTCTACGTTTCCTCGTAGATACGGGAGCTGAAGTTAGCGTGCTACCACACAAGAATCCACTTCCCGATTCTACCTCTTATTCGTTACAAGCCGCTAACGGTACCCGCATCGCTACATACGGCGAACGTTCCCTCACCCTTGACCTCGGATTGCGACGTGCGTTCAAGTGGATCTTCCTTTTGGCCGACGTCCAAACACCTATCGTTGGTGCAGACTCCTGACCCACTACAACTTGTCTGTCGATGTTCGAAACAAACGCCTCTTGGACATGCTAACTTCCCTCTCAGTCAACGGAATTAGTGCCCCAGCTTCATCCACAGGTATCCGAGTTATCTTACCTGATTCACATTTTGCTGACATATTAGGGATTTTCCAACCCTTACTCATCCATGTCAGTACACCCAACCGGTCACTCATTCCGTCGTTCACCACATCCAGACGAAAGGTCCACCTGTCCATACCAACCCCGCCGACTTCATCCGGATAAGCTACAATAAACACGAGTTCACATGCTCGAACTCGGCATCATCCGCACTTCATCGAGTCATTGGTCGTCACCCCTACATATGGTACCCAAGAAATCTAAAGGTGATTGGAGACCTTGTGGAGATTACCGTTCTCTCAATAACGCTACTATCCCAGACAGGTATCCCATCCCACATATTCACGATTTCGCAAGTACCTTATGCCACACAAACATTTTCTCCAAACTCGATCTCGTACGTGCATACTACCACATACCCGTAGCCCCGGATGACATCCCTAAAACAGCCATCACAACACCGTTTGGCCTTTTCGAATTCACGCGTATGCCCTTGGTCTTCGAAATGCAGCTCAAACGTTTCAACGTTTCATGGACGAAGTTTTACGTGGTTTACCTTTTGTGTATGCTTATCTTGACGATGTTTTAATTGCTAGCACCTCCCCAACGGAGCATGCAGCTCATCTCAGGGCAGTGTTTGAACGTCTTTCCACTTACAACATACGTTTAAACATTGACAAATGCTTATTCGGTGTTACTAGCCTAGATTTTCTTGGCCACCACATTGACTCAACAGGTATTTCACCATTGTCCGATCGCATTTTGGCCCTAGAGTCTTTTCCCATACCCACCACTCTCACCCAACTTCGTCGTTTCATTGGTATCATCAACTACTATCGGCGGTTCATCCCTCATTGCAGATATTTTGCAGCCACTGACCGATTTACTTGGCTCCAAAGAAAATCTGTTACTTTGCCCCCGCCGCCATTGCCGCTTTCGAAAGAGCCAAGCAAGCCATTGCTCACGCCACAAAGTTATCTTTCCTCGATACTCACGAAAGCACAAAGCTGATTTTGACAACTGATGCTTCGAACGCTGCCGTCGGCGCCGTACTTCATCAAGTTGTTAACAACGCATCTCAACCACTAGCCTTTTTCTCGCAGAAGATGCAGGCTGCACAAACGCGTTACAGTACTTTTGGTCGTGAATTACTCGCAATTTACCTTGCTATTCGCCATTTCCGGCACTTGTTAGAAGGTAGATCGTTTACCATTCAAACCGACCATAAGCCACTTACGTATGCCTTTAACGCCAAGCCTGATCGATATTCACCACGCGAGATACGCCATCTTGACTACATTTCACAGTTCACTACCGACATTCGGTACACTCCAGGTTCGGACAATGTCGTCGCAGACGCACTATCCCGTCCCGACATCAACGCTCTTCACCCTTCCACGCAGTTGGACCTAGCCAAGCTGGCGAACCTTCAACATAGTGATCCTAATTTTTTGCCCATTCTATCCTTCCCTTCATTTCAAGTCTCTTCAATTCCCTTGCCCCTCCAATCTGGATCCATTTTTTGTGATATGTCTACCGGCTCAGCTCGCCCAATCGTCCCCGAAGCCTTTCGACGAGTTGTTTTCGACCACTTCCATGGCTTTTCTCATCCAGGAATCAGAGCAACCAGGAAGTTGATTAGTGCACGCTTTGTATGGCCCTTCATGAATAAGGATCTGACATCCTGGGCCAAACAGTGCATCGCCTGTCAACGCAGCAAAGTAACTCGGCATACGAACTCACCTATCGGTTCATTTGCAGTTCCTGATGCTCGATTCACACATGTTCATCTCGACATTGTTGGTCCACTTTCACCATCAAACGGTTTCACTCATCCTTACCATGATCGATCGTTTTACCTGTTGGCCAGTAGCTGTACCCATTTCGGATACTTCAGCTGAAACGGTCGCCTTTTCATTTTTGCAGCATTGAGTAACTTTGGCATACCTTCCACCGTTACCACCGATCGCGGTTCACAGTTTCAGTGTAATCTCTTCCGTGAGTTTTCCACACTATTCGGTTTCCATCACATTTCGACTACCGCGTATCACCCTGCTCCAACGGTCTGGTTGAGCGTTTCCATCGCTACCTCAAAGCTGCATTGACTGCCCAAATGAACCCCTCTTCATGGTCCTTTTCTTTACCCTCATTTTGCTTGCTATTCGCTCCACTATCAAGGAGGATCTTCACTGTTCACCAGCCGAACTAGTATACGGTACAACTTTACGTTTACCCGGTGAACTGGTTTCCACTTCTGGCGCACAGCCCGAATCACCCGCCACATTCGTCACCCGTCTGAAACAGCATATGTCCGAACTTCGTGCGACACCGACCAGACGATCAACGCGAAAAGAACACATCTCAACCTCTCTTCTACACCATTTGTATTTGTCCGACATGACGCAACGAGGAAACCCTCCAACCCTGTTATGATGGCCCCTTCAAGGTTATCGAACGTCACTCCAAATACCTTGTTTTAGAGAAGCGGAAAGCACGACACTGTCTCCATTGATCGCCTGAAGCCTGCCTTCATCGAAGCACCCACGACCACATCCAGCAATCCTGCTAACCCAGCAACACCCGCACCTACCCAAGATACCCCTGCCGCCAACCTCACTCCTTCCACCAGTCGTTCCGGACGACGCGTCCGTTTCCCTCAGCACTTAGCTGATTACGAAACTTAAAGTGAGCAACTTTTCGATTCATTACTTTAATTATTCGAGCGTTTTCCCCTTTCACGGTCAACGCTCTAGTGGGGAGTAGTGTGGCGTTTTGTACCTTTATTTTGCTTTCATTATAACATTACGTATTTCATCAATTGCATAATCGTTTTTTGTTTGAATACGAAAAACTACAAAAACGCGCACTTGAACAATTTCACGCAATACAAACGTGGTCACGTGCTTCGACCCTCTC
Source organism: Clonorchis sinensis (assembly GCA_003604175.2). Classification (NCBI taxonomy): domain Eukaryota; kingdom Metazoa; phylum Platyhelminthes; class Trematoda; order Opisthorchiida; family Opisthorchiidae; genus Clonorchis; species Clonorchis sinensis. The sequence continues at coordinate 161,671,109 of CM030370.1, forward strand.
TTCTGATTTCGCTCGCGCTTGCAGCGGTCATTTGCGAGTCTCATGTCCTAACTCTGGTCTCAAAATTTCAGACCATCTTCGGAATCTGTTATATGTGGGAACTGTTCAGAAGACCCCTGGGCACCATGATTGGATTATTGTTTAGCCGCTGACCTGGGCCAACGACGAACTATTTTAAAGAGAACAATTATTAGTGAGTCTGTTCCATCTGACCTTTTAATTGTTGTATACCCAACCTAGCGTTATTATTTTTATTTCTTTGCCACACACTCCTGGTGAGGTATAACTTATTGGGTAGCCAGACCGCTACACCTGTCGGCAAAGTTGCAGATTGCGGTAGCTTACATTTCACATGCATTGACTACTCCATTTTTCTTGTTTTATACCCTATTTTCACGGATTCACGGATTGACACACAGGATCGAGGCTTTCGCCCAAGTTTTCCGAGCCGGTTTTGTTCTTGTCGTTCAGTGGCCGTCGTTCACCTGAAAGGCACAAGTGAAAAGGATGTAGCACTGCTCCAAGTTCTCAGCGCTGGGCGGTATGCTTGCCAACGCGAGGACTCGCGTAAATAAGTGTCTAATAGTGTTTTGAATTGAGTTCAAGGAGGAGCGTGGACAACCGTCTCAGGAAGGTTATTCCACGCAGCAACCACCCGAAATGAGAAAAAAAGTTTGCTAATGAGCGGCGTGCGCTGAGCTTAAAATCTTCTTACCATGTCCCCGCTGTGTTTGCTGGGTCAACGGTGAAATACCTGTTGGCCAAGCCTTGTTCAAACAGGGCGTAAGTAAGAATTAAGTCCCCGGAGGCGACGATATCCAAGGGAAAGAGGTCGAGCACCACGAGACGCGTTTCGTAGTCCATGGACTTGAGACCGGCAACCATTTTCGTAGCGGCTCGCTGGACACGCTCAATGAGGATTACGTCTTTCCGTCCTGAATAGACAACCGGGTTGGCATATTCAAGGAGCGGTCTGACATACCCCATAGAGTATTTGGAAGTCCGTGCGAGTAATACGAGAGAAGGTACGCCGAATCATCCGTAGAACAGCGAATGCCTTCTGAGCCGATTTCTCAAGGTGCAGTGAGAAGGACAGGTTTGAGAGAGCCAGATACCCAAATCCTTTGGCATCTATCCTCGTGATGTCTTCTGGTCCTTTCTCACCATGCATGTGAAGGAGTTTGCTGAGTCTCCTCTAAATGACATATGGACGCACTTTTCGTCATTCAGAGGAAGGTGCCAGTCCAACGACCACTGATTTGCGGCGTCTACATCAATTTGAGGGCACTGGCATCGGAATTCCACGATTTCAAATCGTCCGCAAAAGTAGACATGGACTTGAAATAACATCTGGAAGGTCATTGACGTATATCAGAAACAGCAAAGGTCCCAAAACGGAGCCCTGAGGAACTCCCATGGAGACCGTCGCCGCAAAGGAGTAGGTCGAGCCTACCTTCACTCGGAATGATCTGTCTGATAGGAATGCCTTGATCCAGTGTGGGGTTTTCCCTTGAATCTTGTAAGACTCGAGTTTGTGGAGCAGCGGGACGTGGGACCCGATCAAATGCTTCTGAGAAGTCGAAAAATATGGGCATCCGATATGAGTCTCAATCCCCTTTTCAGTTGGACCCCTCACTACAAGTAAACCGAAGTTAACTTCGCCAAAACCATGGGTGTTCGAATCTGTGAATTTTACGGGGAGCTGATCTAATCCGGCTACACTGTTTAGTGTATGTTGTTGATAGCATTTCGTTTAAGAGCGTAAACGTACGCGGTCACCAAACGCCGCCGATTTGCATGTGATTAGCAGTTTACGAACTTATGTCTAAGCCAATTTTAACCATCTACGGTTTTTTAAGTGGGTGATAACAGCTACAAAATATCTTATACAAATTCCACTTAGGTGAATGACTGAATAAAGTTCTAGAAAGACGTGACAAATTAGGTAAGCTTATTCAACTAACCTTGGCACAACACGGTTTCTTGGGAAGCCCAACTTGCGTTCAGTATAATAATAGGAGACAACTTTATGAATTGTGCAGCAGTCATACGAGTGTGCGTCTCTATGAATGCTGCCCATGATAAAAACACCTATCATTTAATAATGCAGTTTCCAGATATCTGCATGTGGATTGCCAACACAAAGGCATCTTTTCCATTGAAAGTAATGACGCTCCTTAGCTGGAATACGTCATAAAGCGCAACGACAGTGTCGAAAAATAAGGCCAGCCATTACTGTCCACCATGATAACCGTACGTGTTGTCCTTTACCTTGGCTAGTTATCGCAGCTGCCAGGCCCATACTTGTGCACGGCGTTGGTTTTGAGGCATCAACTATACATGATAGTCCAATCACACGCCCACTGACTGTCCTTCACACTCGTACACGTTGTCCGCCTCCCTGCCCCACACCTAAAAAGTAACCACCTGTGGCGGATCATATATTTTTATTTATTGGTTGCATTTTCATAAACGTAATGGAAAGTTACGCCAGTTCTCGTTTTTTGGAAGCCATTTTCATCCGACAGTGATTCTGAAAAATGTATGATCTGTTATAAATATTGGGTAAGATTGTTAAGAAGGCATACTGTTATAGAGGCAAACCTACCACTTCTTCAAGTAGTCGCGTTGTCGAGAATGAACGATCCGTGTGTACCCTGATGTTACAATGTGAACATTCGTATTATTGGACGCAGCAAAGTTAAACGGGAGTTTATACAAGGCGGCCATAAGCCAAAAAGGCAGTGACTTGATCCCTAGAATGCAAAGACCTCATGCGTCCCCAAACATGCTCATGTGAACGTAGCCGTAGCGATGATTTAAAGAGAGGCCGGGTGCTTGATGCTAAGCCTGCTCCTTTAAAGCACCAAATCCTAGCTTCAATCTGCTTCCGCTTGCCGCCACTCATACCCTGTTTCCTAACAGAAGCAACAGCTCTGACATCTCTCCCTTTAGCTGAACGCCATTCTCTAGACTGACCCCCCGACTCAAAGCTCAGCCTAATGCGCCAGTTTGTCCCTAGGTTCGGACTTTCTGTCTCTATTCGCTGGTCTCCTTGCATTGTTTGGTACATCTCGACTGACCCTGAATAGACACCCAGTTAACCATACTTCAAGTACCACCAGTCCTCTTCCCTTAACCCCCATGGTGCCTAAACACACCATCGGCAATTTTAACAACTTCTGAATTAAGACGATTGACTCGCCATTGAAGCTTTCAATCACTTAAAAGACACTCACAGAAAATTGAGGAGAAAGCAGAATTTGTCGAAGTTCTGTGTAACTAACTTACGCTTGCCCCGGTTTTTGGGTGTATCTCAGGGAATCATCCCGGCTAGCTTCAGCGTGCAGTCCTCTACGAAAACAAGCTTCATGGATGCGCCACCAAAAGGAATATTTCTTGGTGCTGCCAACCAAAGCTCAGGTCCTTACAAAGACACCTTATCGATTAAAACATTCCAGAATGTCCAAGAAACGCAGATGCATGTTTGCCCCAAATCCTTGAATAACAGCAAATCTGCCGTCCAAAAGACAGTATTGAACGAGTTACAAACAGCAGCGGTCGAGATTTTTGCTGGCAGGGTGGACTACGTCCCTCAAATGTAAAAGTTCCGCGTAAACCGGGCTCCCAAGGGTCGAAAAAACCCGTAAATGAAAATCAGCTCTTAAAACCACCAAGATAGGAAGCAGACGAGCATGCTGCAAAGGCTCCTCCGGGGCCTTGGACTCAAACCTAGCGTACAGATATTAAATCCGCCAAACTCTCTGGTTGCACGTCCATCGGCTCCTAACCTTCGGAGGCAACAGAAACAGTGCTGAAATGCTTGTCCACAAACTGCCTCGGCCTTTTCAACGAACTTTGCGATAGTGCGCAGTCAGCCTTGAACAGCCGTTAATAATGGCACTCGCAAGCCGTCCATTATCGCACTCACAGAGACCTGGCTCACACCAGATGTCGCTGACGCGGAGATTTCGATAGACGGCTGCTCCGTTTTTTCAGCCGACTCAAAACGAGGGAGGGCTGGTGGGGTTGATTTAAATTTACATGCGGCCCTGGCCATTTCGATTGCTCCCTCTGACACTACTCCTTCACCTTTTTGCGATGCACTGTGGATTCAAATCCCGCTGCGCGGGTCCAATGTTCTCCTTCTAAGCCCAGTCTACCGTTGCCCGTCGAGCCCTTCGGAAGATGACCAATTCCTAATGCAACCACTTGAGGAATTCCCCTCCAGCTGTCACTTCACTCATCTGCTGGTAGGTGACTTCAACGTTCCGAAGGCCTCCTGGATGGAGCTCCAGCGCATCAGACTAAGTGGATATTTTGCAGCGGCGCTGACCGAAGTCGCTCAACTGAGCGCTTGGACTAAACATGTCGTTGCACCCACAGATACCGCGCAGGCCAACAACCGTCCTTCTTGGATTTGGTCATCACCAACAAAAGTCACTTCGTTGATCAGGTGATAATTAACGCTCCACGAGGAAGTAGTGCCCAGTATGTGCTAACCTTTCATTTCATCTGCCACTGGGCCGGAAATCCCGAACCTCAACCTTGGCGTCAAAACTTCTGCCATGCATCCTTCTCAGGAATGCGCACCTTACTTAGTCAGTTTAAACCGGGGCCAGATTCAGTGGAAGACTTACATAGGATCATTGTCCATAAAGTTCAAGAGGCTGAAGATAAGTTTGACTCAAAAAACCATTACGCGGTCGGGTGAACCACAAGATACCTAAAAGGATTCGATGTCTTCTGGCACAGAGGCCTTAACTGTATTTTAGAAAGTTGACTACAGGAAACACAAGAGATGAGCTGGTGTTTCGTAAAATGCGGAACCGCTGAAAATCAGAAATCCGCCAATGGAACACGCGAAGGCAGGCTGCCATTCTGGAGCTTGCCCGGAGAAACAGAAATCTGCTGTTCAAATACATGGGACATTGCCGTAGAAACAACCCATCCACGTTCTCCTTGAGGGACAGGAACGGGGAACCCATGAGTGACCCAATAGTAGTATCTGAGTTCTACAGAGAACACTGCAGGTCTATATTCAGTCCCAGCGTTCTCGTCACATCCAACCTTGTCAAGGCGTAACTATGAACGGCTCCTAACCGACTTGGTCTTCATGGTGGAGGACATACGTCAACGCTTGCACAGGATCAAACCATTCTGCGCGTTGGGACCCGACGAAGTCCATCCAAGGATTCCGAAGGAAACGTCGTGTACACTGGCAAATCAGTTCTACCTAGTGTTTCGTCAGTCGCTTGGCGAAGGTTGCCTTCCCCTCGCTTTGGGGGGAGTGACTTTCACGCAAATCCATAAAACTTTTAACCGCCTATCGCCTGGCAGCCACAGGCCTGCAAGTCTCACTAGCGTGTAGCGCAAGGTGATGGAACGCATTCCAAAGCCTCCTAGATCACTTTACACTTGATATCTCCAGGTCAAAACAGATTTCTTCAAAATCGTCCGTACGTGCTCGTGTTTGTGGACAGCTCAACCCAGGCCTAGGATGAGGGACTCTTTTCAAAGACCGTATTTTTGGACTTCTCAAAGGCATTCGGTCGAGTCCCACACGTACAGCTGCTCCACAAACGCGAGTCGTACGGGATTCAGGGAAAAATTCCACGTTGCATTGAGGCGTTCCTATCAAACAGAACATTCCGACTGAAAGTAGGCTCGGCCTATTCTTCTCCAGTGCCGGTCTCTATTGGAGTTCCTCAGATCTCCGTTTTGGGACCACTTCTGTTTCTGATATACGTCACCGGCCTTCCGGATGTTCTTGCAAGTCCATGTCTACTTTCTGCGGAAGACTTGAAATCCTGTAGTTCTAATGCCAGTGCCCTTCAAATGGATGTAGGCGCTCCAAATCAGCGGTCGCTGGACTGGCACCTTCGTGCGAACTACGAAAAGTGCGTCCTCGGAGGAGACCCAGAAAGCGTCTTTGTCCTGTATAGTGTGAATAGACCAGTAGACATCACGAGAATAGTGTGGTGTTTTGTACCTTTATTTTGTTTCCATTATAACATTACGTATTTTGTCAGTTGCCTAACCGTTTTTGTTTGAATGCGAAAAACTGAAAAAATGCGCACTCGTACAATTTCACGCAATACAGACGTGGTCACGTGCTCCGACTCTCTTCTGATTCCGCTCGCGCTTACAGCGGTCATTCGCGAGTCTCATGTGCTAAATCTGGCATCAAAACATTTCAGACTATCTTCGGAAGCTATTATATGTGGGAACTGTCAGAAGACCCCTGGGCAACCAGGATTGGATTATTGTTTAGTCGCTGACCTGGGCCAACGACGAACTATTCTAAAGAGAACAATTATCAGTGAGTCTGCTCCGTCTGACCGCTCTATTATTGTATACTCAATCTAGCGTTGTTATTTTTTCATTTCTTTGCCACACACTCCTGGTAAAGTAACTTGTTGGGTAGACAGACCACTAAAATAGATGCCAAAAAAGGATTTGTGTACCTGGCTCTCCTCAAATAAGTCCTTGTTACTACGTCGGCTCAAAAGTTATTCATCGTTCTACGGATGATTCGGCGCACCTTCTCCCGTATTGCTCGCACGGACTTCCAAATACTCTATGGGGCCGCTTCTTGAGTTTTACAACCAAGTTGTCCACTAAGGATGCAATAAGGACATAACCCTTATTGAGGATGTCCAAGTAGTTGCTAGAAGAATGGTTGCCGGCCTTAAATCCGTGGACTAAGAAATACCTCTTGTGGTGCTTGACCTCTTTCTCCTGAAGTACTGTTGCCTCAGAGCAGAACTAGTTATTACTTACGCCCTGTTTGAACAAGGTTTGGCCTACAGGTTTTTCACTGTTGACCTAACTAACAAGGCGGGGAGATTGTAAGATGATTTTCAAGCTCAGAGCGCCCACTTTTATTAAGCCAAATATTTCTCGTTTCCGGTAGTTACTGCGTGGAATAACCTTCTTCCGACGATTGTTCGCGCTCCATCTAGAACCCAGTTCAAGGCATTATTAGACTCTTTTTATGCCAGTATTCGCGCCTGCAGGCTTACCGTCCCGCGCTGAGAACTTGAACTACAGTCCTACACCCTTTTCGGCTGTGCCTTCCAGGCGAACGGCAGCCGCTGAACAACCATAACAAAACTGACGCGGTAAACTTGGGTGAAAGCTTCGATTGTGTGCACCAATCCATGAATCCGTGAAACATGAAATAGCTAAGTAAAATCGTTGCGGTCTGGAATTGCAAAGACAGAGATGATACGGAAGGCTTTCGAACGTCTGCCAGTAAGCCAAGCCTAGCAGCGCTGTTGATCAAAGAGCCCTATGGAAGTTCGGTAATTCTGTCGTAGGGACGGAAAAACCAACATCTGGGATGACAGATTGTGCTCCAGAGAGAACAAGGACCCTTGAAAAGTCGTTTTGTTGTCCCGGGGTAGGGCTGATGAAACGGCGAACGAAGGTACTTTCTGAGATGGCAGTGACGGTTTAAGGTGCGAGAAATTTTGAGTACCGGTTGGCTGTACCAAAGAGGCAAAAATGGCCTCAGCATCTATACTGAATGTTTAGGTTCATGGTTAGCTGCTATTTCAAACACAGATTGAGGTACTGTGGCGATCGCCGGCAGCAGCCCCCACAGAGAAGTGTCGGATTCTCTCTGTCAGGCGTTGGATTTACGACCCCCGGCAGCGTTCAGCGCTACCATCTTGCGCCGGCACACATAAGTGGGATCCAGTGTTGGCGTGTTTGTTCAGGGAGCCTATACCGGCGCGACAGTTAACGGTAGTAGGTAGCACTTACTTGCCTGCAACTTGAAGCCAAAATGACGATCAAGTCGGTGAGCCAAGATCTCTGCTTGAAAATTCGTGATTGATGGGCCGGAGAGAAATAGGGAGACATGGAATCCGGGCTGTGACCTGGCCTAAAGGGGTTTCGTTGCATTCACCCAGTTCATCTCCTAGCTGTCGCTAAGTTCCTTGTTTTAGGGGTGGTAAAACTCTAAGTTCCCCGGTAGTCTCCTCGATCACATCCCTCAGATAGGAGATTCATCTTTATTTGAGGACTTAATTCCAGGCAGCGGTGAAAGGTACTGATGACCATTTATTGCCGAGCTCGCATCTGCCTACTAGTCACGGACCACCTCAGTAGCTATCGCCGTCCTCGGCGTGGCATCTTTCAGCGCCAGTTATCTGCTGGTGGCTTGAGGGTGCAACAAAATATCACAGAAATGCGTGCTTACTCTTCAAGAAAATCTTGGTGGTAGATGATAAACGCCGATGCAGTGATTGTCAGGTTCTTTTCATGTTGGACAAGCCAAGGTGAGAGATCTATGACAAAAAATGTGCGCATCATGAAACCTCTGTCAGCACTAGAGTCTCAACTGAACGCTGTGGGACCGTCTCAAGCAGGCCATTAAGCAACGTGTTCAACGTCTGCACCATATTGGGAGACCCATAGAGACTCAATGCAAGAAAACTGAAAAATAGGATAAATATTGGGGAAGATTCAGGCGTTATGGCGTGATAATTACTAGGTCCTGAATAAAGTGGAAAGTGTACAAAAAGGGGGAACTCTATGAAACCAAAAGAAATTTCAAATCAGTAGAAGTGGCCGCGGGCTCACCAATTTGTAGGGGTTAGTCGACCAATGCCGTTATATTATCTCATTCCGACCAAATTCAGGGTGCTCCAGGATATGCGGACGAAAGCATTTGTTCGGGGGCCGATGATTAGTGCAGACGAGTGCAAAATACATGGCGGTATCGAACGTGGAATATCTGGTGGCACCGTCCGGAATACACTGAACAAACATCGTATAACAAGACTAAAACGGAGCTAGGCTATTGACTTGAAGTGTGTATTGGAAGGCATAGAGCTGTATAAAAAATAAAACAACCTGATGCTGGTCGCAAGGGACAACAAGTACGAAGTAAATAACATCACCAAACCTGACTGTCAATCAATGCTGCACAAAACAACGGAATGCGTCTGTATATGTCTTCCGCTTTGACGAAGTGCCCACCTAATCTAACGGCCAGCGGAGCTAGGTTTTGTCTGGGAGCACTTGAGTGGCTTTTAGACAGCGGCCTGTCAAATATAAGGGAAAAAAGTCCGTCGGGAGCAATCTTTTCTGAACCAGCTGTATTCTTGCCAAACTCGTCTGGTTGCATGACCTTAGGCCCGTCAAGTAGTAGTTGGGGGCCCGAGGAATCAACACACTGCTCTCTGCCGACTGGCTTACGGACTGACGGTTGACCTGGCTAACCAACTAAGTGGTCGACCTACGGCATCAACAACTCATTAGATGGCTGACTGTCAAGCGGATTTCCACACGGGCCATGTTTTACCGCTCAC
>CM030370.1:161688034-161700448 GCA_003604175.2 Clonorchis sinensis
ATAGACAAGGCTTTCGTCAGAGGCAAACGGGACCATCCGGTCTCCACCGGTCTCAGTGCTGTACGGGATACCCATCAATACCCTCTGCCTCTTCCAGACAATTTGTTCGCGAAACCGAGTGGGGGTAAATGTTTCGCGAGGATTGACTTGGTCGATGGCTACCTCCAGGTTGAAGATGAGGAAGAATCCCGAGAACTTCTGACAATCAGTACGCACCGCGGTCTGTTCCAGTACACCCGACTGCCATTCGGTGTCAAAACGGCGCCAGCTATATTTTAACAGACCATGGATACGATGCTGAAGGATGCCCTCCGGTGTTGCTGCCTATTTGGACGACCTCATTGTTATGGGTTCCAACCCCCACGAATTGTGGCAGCTCTTTGATTACGTGCTTGATCGTATTCAAGAATATGGCTTCAGAGTGCGCTAAGAGAAATGCGTCTTTTTCATGCGGTCGATAAAATGTACCTTGGTTTCATCATTGACCAACATGGCCGCCGACCAGACCCGAGGAACATCGACGCTATCAAGCGTATACCAGCACCCGCTGACATGACGTCCCTCAGGACTTTCCTCGGTCTCGTCAATCACTACAGTTTGTTTCTGCCTTCCATGCATCGCCCCCGAGGCCCACTAAACAAGCTACTTACCAAAGACCACAAGTGGACATGGTCAGAAGAATGCCAATGCGCCTTTGACTCTGTTAAATCCATACTGAGTTCCGATTTGCTACTCACCCACTACGATCCACCTCTGGAAATCCTTGTGGTTTCGGATGCCTCGAACTACGGAATTGGAGCAGTGATTTCACATGTATTTCCCGACAGCGGCCAGGAAGCCATTGCACATGCGGCCAGATCCCTGACATGAGCCGAGCGCAACCACAGTCAGTTAGGGAAGGAAGTTTTGGTGATCGTGTTTGCCTTCCGGTCAGTAGATTCGCGCTCTAACCACCTGAGCCATCTCGCCAACGACTGTTCAGTCGCTTTGGAACACTACGGACTATTGTATCCGACAACGGCAGTCAGTTCACTTCGTCCGCATTCGCAGACTTTTGTTGGGAGTATGGCATAACTCATGTCCGCTCATCGCCGTTTCACCCACAGTCGAATGGCCAGGCGGAACGCTTCGTTGACACTCTGAAGTGGGCTCTTCAGAAGTCCAGAGGAGAGGGACCAACGGAAGAGATTTTGCAGAGATTCCAGCTGGCATATCGAGCGGCGCCAAACCCCAACTCACCTGATGGAGTGTCACCAGCAGAGGCACTGCTCCGAAGGAAGGTTCGAACACCACATGACACTATCCGGTCAGAGAAAAGACAGGCTAGTCACCGCAACATCAGAACGGTGGAACGGTTCAACCGGCATCATGGCGCAACCGCGCGCTCCTTCAGCGAAGGCCAGAGAGTGTTGGTTCACGATTACAGCGGCAGATAGCCTATGTGGATTTCAGGACACATCCTTCGCCGGCACGGCAAAATGCTCTACGAGATTCAAGTTGGCCCAGCCAGGTGAATATGGCATACTAACCAAATCCGACAGATGCGCAAATCCTGCCCTCAGGGCCGAGTGAGTTCAGTCTAGAGACGCTTCTGGACACCTTTAATCTGGGCACCATTCCAGAAAATCCACCAGGTACTTTGTCGGAGGCCCAGCCCGGGCACGGATTATGACCGCGACGCTGAACAGGATCCGCAGGCCAGTGAGTCACTGCAAGTGAACCCTCAGCTTCGAAGCTACGTCAACAAACTTCAAGGAAAAGGTGTTAGGCGCAACTGCATACGGATCCCGTTTTCCCACTCACAGTCAGGTGCTGCTACGGCCGAAATGCCTGTCCCGCGCAAGACCAACCAAAAGCTCGGGACGCTTGCCGGTTCGGTACCAAGCCGAGATCCGATTAGTCGAAAGTCTGGACTAACAGTCAATCATGACCCAGTATTAGCCGAATATCGGTTGCCAATGTCACATCCAGAGGGAGTCAGGATTTCCAAAAAGTTGTCGCCGCTTACACTATATGTATGAAGCACTGCACAAGTGTTCTTGACTTGGTTTTGGGCTTTAATATACCTTGTGCACCTTTGGTGGTTGTTTTGACGAGAACGCTAGCCTTGGGTGCTCAGACCGAGAACTAAAAAATAAAATAAATCGTTCAACTGTAACACCCTTTCGGTGTCTAATTGCCATGCCACCAGAAGGAAGCACGAGGGCTAGGATACTGCCAGGTTGCCCAAGCCTAGACAGGGGAAGTCGAGAGGGAGAGGTCGGGTTTGAACCATAGATCTTCCGGTCAGTAAATTCGCGCTTTAAACACAGCCATCCCGCCCGGAGAACTACAGTTCCTCAATAAACAGCTCCTCACTCGAAGGCTCTATTCCTTTCACTGTTAGTCCGACAGGTAAGCACAATGTGTTAGTGCACAGGAAGTATAAGACAAACACGCGCACTTGTATAGCGGAAGAGTCCTGTATCACTGCGACTCATGTGTGTATGCTCATCAATTCCATTCGCCCGGGCGCTTGCACCTTGTCTGCAGTGTAACATGCGCTTCCTAGGGTTTCGACCGGTTTCGTGTCGCAAGATGAAATATTACTGTTCATAAACCATGTGCTATTTAGGCTTCCTTTTCTACTACTCCTCTCAGTACTGTAATTCGTGATGGCGTCTAATATCGTTTCTCAGAGTTTCGACCAGTGGTTTTGCCGTGGTGGGTATAGGTCGCGTTGAATAATCCCGTTTGGTTCGTTCAATCACTTCATATTCGGATCCTGAGGGTACTCTTGCAGCCTATGCTGTTCATGTTTATTTTTATAAGAATGGCTTCCTATGGTTACTTGCACCGAGCCGACCAATTTTAACGGCATTCCTTTTTCCTACCTGATTTTCCGAAAACCGTACTTTAGCCATATATAATAATTAAACAGCTCTGGACAGTGCGTACTCACTATATAACGACTGTCACTATGTCACCACATCGTTTTCAAATGATCGCATGAAACTAATAGCTACGCACTAACAACACGTTTGTCATTCCTCTGCATATTCGACCAGGGCGAGATGGCTCCGTGGTTAGAGCGCGACATCATTGACCGGAAGGTCGGTGGTTCGAACCCGACCTCTACTTATCGACACCGGCTGTCTAGGCTTGGGCAATCTGGTAGTACCCCAGCCCTCATGCTTCCTTCGGGTGGCTTGGCATCTGGGCACCGAAATGGTTGTACAGCTGAAGGCAGCACGAACTGTCTGTAACCCTTCGCCGCAAACTTGGACACAACCGGAAAAACCATAGTCGTGCATTCACGTGGATTTTGTCGGACCAATTAACGGACAAAGCCTCCTCATCGTTATAATAATTTTAACTTGTAAAGAGCACGTCACTTGAGGCATTCAGTAGGTAGCGTGAAGCCTTTGTTATATATATGGGACAACAAAATGGAAACCATCACTAAACTGCGGGTTTGTGTTCAGTCTTCGGTTTCCCGGGAACTGTTGCGCCCGACAGTGGTACCCAGTTAAAATTCCATCAGTTTGGAGAATTCCTTCGAAGATTCAGCATGACGCATATTAGTTCCCCACCATTCCATCCGCAATCTAACAGTCTAGGTGAGATGTTCGTAGATATCTTTAAACAGGTGTTGACAAAGGCAGAAAGGACCACGGTAGAAGTTCCTGCTGAGTTTATTAGTGCTGTGGTTGTGACATAATTAAATTGAGTATCAGGTGACAAGCACTCATAAATGTCTGTTTTACGAGACTGATAATTACAATAGTTAGGTGCACTTTGATAAATATAAATACAATGCGATAAGTGGGGTAAGCCAAAGAGTGACTTATCGTTTGAGGACAGCTGTTGAGAGTTCTTGAGTGGAGTTTCGGACGTGGGACTTGTTTTCTGTGCAGTATAGCTGCTACGCGTGTTCCGTAGTTGCCTTTGGAGATTTGTGGAACTCGGTTGAGTTCCTGTCCTGTGTGCGCGCGTGTGTGTGCTGTAAGCCAAGTTGCACGCCTCCTTATTGTGTGCAGTGTGATGAGATGGGTGTCTGTGGATTGTGCGCCGTAATTTCTGCGCGGCTAGCCACCGAGTTGGGTGACTGTCATGATTTTTGTGTGCTTATTTGTATACTTACCATATATACTCGTACTGAACCTTTGTATGTACATTTCATCTCATGCACGCTTGTTCTTAGACAAGTAAAACGTTGCTTATCCTCGAAAACCCGGACTCTGTTCTAACTCGTTCTCGGACACATTCTAAACGTCTCAGTGACGTGCTAGTGTTGTTGTTGTTTTCTGAACTCTGTTAGGTTTTCTTATATGTAGGCACGTTTGCGATGTGTATGTGTGCACATTGCTTGTTTCGACTCGTACCAGACGATATAGACAGGCAAAGGTCAATTGAGCCACGATTGTGTAGCGTGATTTGTGCATGTAGGACAGAAACGAGTTTCATGGTCTAGTGAGTGACTATTTGAACTGTCTCGTCGAGTTTGTGGGTGAATGGATACCTATAAATTACAGAGCAACACCCTATCCACAATCTCCTGACGGTCGCTCTCCAGCAGAGGTTACGGTGAACGGACGGTTGAGACTTACCCAAGACGCTATCCTGCCAACGTTCACGTGTTTTCAGTCACCAACAGGAGGCAAACTAAAGTTTCTGTCTGAAAACCGTGTGCTTGTGAGAGACTATCGCCCGATGTGGAAGCAGCATGTCAATCAGCTACGACCGTCATCATCCACAGCATTGCATCAGTGTTTAACACTGATATTTCGTTGCCCTACAACTATGATTTATTTGAAAACCTTATTGTGAAGAAAATAATAAAATCGGACGGAGGAGGGATTTAGTACCAGCCTACCACAGTCATTCCGAGGTGTCTACACCTCCGGATACTCATTCAGGCAATCCGGATAGAAACCTACAACAAGAACGTCATTGATATTGATTGTCAGCCATAGCTTGCAAGGTCTCCAACCAGGCGCAGTGGGGATTACACGGTCCCCATCCTGGAAGGTGAGTCGCACCGATACCATTCAGACTCTTCGTAATCTCTTCCATACCCCTCTGCCAGGTCAAAAGTTAGCCACCTCTCTACTTCTGCCACTCTGAATTGGGCACGGAATACAGCATTCTCTTCGGTAAACAGGAGCTCAGTATGCGCAATACATGTCCAAGCTAACGTAGCTGCTGGTGCTGGACATATTTTTCGGTGGAAGTCCCCACTGCACTACCGAAAACCCGTTTTCTAATCGCCTCGTTACGGGTTCGCCGACACCAACCCACACGGGCTATGGTTCTGACACAACGGTTTTCGAACACCCGAAGACGTTTCAGCTCCGCTTCTTGAACAGGCCAAGTCTCAGCTATACGAGAAAACAGCCCATACTGCTGCCTGATAAACATGTCCGTCGAGATTCAGGGGTATACCGCTTTGACACCCAACCCGACCCTATCCTTGCATACCCGTGCATTGGCCTCATCTGTCATACTACAGTCGGAGCTAATATCACTTCCAAGATGCCTAAAAGACTCCACAACGTCCAGTGACTGCCTGGATTGTAAGTGGCATGTTCAGTGACTGCATATCCAGGAGCGTGACCTTACATTTTGTGAGTGTAATGGACGTGCCAAAGGGCGGAATGACTTTGATCAGTTCCTCCGAAACGCCTGCGCCTTCTCTTCAAAGACGAGAACGATGTCGTCTGCATATTCCAGATCGACAAGGGTTTCTTCAGCGGCTGTTTGAACACCAGAATTTCGTCGTCTCATTGTCTCATCAATCGCGAAATTGAATAGGGCTGGAGGGTGTGGGCACCCCTGATAGACACCTAATTGTTCGTATTATTCGGCCCACCGGTCCAGGCTTTCTTCTTTATTTAAGATGGTCGCTCACTTCTGATCCTTGACGGTTTCGCCCATAGGGCGTTTTCGGGGCCTGGTCGCACGGATGAAGTAAACTAAGATTCGGGTATTCCAGGCTTTCTGGGCCTTCTCCATTTCCTTAGCCGGAAGCGAGTGTATAGTGATGGGGCTGTTAGTTCAAACACCGTACTTGCACCTTGAGTTCTTTTTCCCGGTACATAGCACACAGTAATGTCAAACGTATCCAGCGTAAGAGTAAGGGCAGCTTGTTATCCGGCTTGCTTCAGAGTGCGAACATTGAAAGCAGCCAGATAGACGCATCGAGACTTGAAAATTGATTGCGAGCTGCCGGAGGATGTCAGCGCCGGTTGACTCGCAAGTGTTGCCTGTGAAACCGATGCAGGACGAACGGACTCATCAGTCCTAACTGTTTGGCCTACAAAGAGAGAGTTATTACTGAGGTGGGGGAAGAAAACGTACGTGGGAGAGAAAGAAGGGAGGCTTCAGCAATAACTTGTTTTAGCTAATCTGCCCTGCTGTATGCAGGGCTGTAAGACGACCCAGCTAATTGTACCACGCGGCGGTCAATGTGGCATGAGTTTATTTGTATGTGTGCAATTCATGGTTGTACGTGGGCTGGGATACTGCCAGGGCGCCCACACCTAGACAGAAGGACGATTAGGGTCTTTAACCAAAGCATTTGGCCAAAAAGCCGTGTCGAGATAACTCAAACTAACCGGGAGGTTCGTGGTTCTCACTCAGCTGTGACTTTTCGGGTGCTCTAGTCTAGGTTTGGGCAATATGGCAGTAGCTCAGCCCTCGCGCCTCTTTCGATTTGCACGGCAGCCGTGCACTGAAGGGGTGCTGCAGATGGATTGTCATTGTATATTATTATTTTTCATCTCCAAGTTCATGTCTGCGTTGAGTCCTCTCTCCTTTGATCATGACGAAACCCACTCGTCGGTTTGGCATTCACCGCCTATAAAAAGCATCCGTCAAAATGTCTTTCAACACCATTCATTTTGACAACTGTCGAATTTTGAACAAGCTGGGTGCCTGTATAAAGCCTGGTTTGAAATTCAAAGCGTTGGGTTTGGCACTACGCATCACAGAACACATCCACGACGCAGTTCAAATTGGCGTTCACAGTGGTTCGTGTTCCTTACTAAGGCGAGGTTTTGCCACCAGGCCGACGATACGATCCAGCAGGACTTTTAAAATAACGCTTAACCTGCACTTTCAAGACTGACAAGGCAAATGAAGCCCAAACAATGGAGGTGTCAGTATTTGCAGGCAGACCCTCCTCGATGGAAGGTCACGAAAACTGCCGGTCAGCGGAACTACCACAGAGAAAAACAACTGCGAAATTTATTCCAGTTCGCATTGTGTGTTTCGATGGTCGGAGCCTTTCGAAAAAAGCAGCCCAGCTGGCCTTATGTTCTCAGCTTACCGATCCACACGTCTGCAAATTCACAAGCGGATGTGACCCACTCTATCGCTACAGATGAATTAGGAGACGAAATTAAGCTTTTGAAGAGAACGAAAATACTTGATTTTGGCTGCCTTCCTGTTGCCTTGTTCAATGATAAAGGGAAGGAGCTCGTTTGCTGTGTGAGCACAACATTTGGCTTTCGTGAAAATTGGAATGCGGTTATCATCACCGTGGATGGCACTACACCAGTAATGCGTAAAGGTCCTTTGCTGTCATAAACGAAAAAGGGGGAAGACATCGGTGAAAAGTAAAAAAGGAGGGGAAGGCGTGCGGACTTTCGAAAAACTACCTATATCCTGAAGGGAAACGGCCAGTGACTTCTGAGCATTCTAATGGAGAAAGATGCCATCAGTGGTACTGACCCAATGTCGTTTGCAAACCTCAACGAGTGCAGGCTCAGCGCACAACAAAGGATGCGTCAGCTAGGCAATCTGGCTAAGAAGTTACAGCAAGGTTGCTCTATCCAGGGTGACGCGAAGGCTTATAGCGCTCAAATCGGCAGTCATCATTATCATCAGAGAAACTAGCATCAGTGTGGAGTGAGGCTTTTCTACTTCCAAAATAACCATCGGTCGCGTTCCGTGCAAGATGGAACGTTTCAAATGATCGTCTTGATAATCCTTGGGTGGATTCCGAAGGACACCCAATGATGCAGGTGGTTGATTCAGGTTGTTGTTGTTGTTGTTGAACAAACGAACAGCACTTATTGTTATCCAGTAGTACCTCATGCCTCTTGAGACCTATCGTCGAGTTCCAAGGGGTTGAACACCGCTACTGGCAACGTATATTTAGATGGTGACATGGTGGCGAAACATTTAGCCGCCAGCAAGTCGAAGCAATGTGTTAGAAACGCAGGGCTTATGAGAAGGATTTGAACACGTTACATTGGATTGGACTAAAAAGAACTCCAAAGGATCCGCACCCCGTTAAGGATGATACTGAGGCTCATGAAAATGAAACGTGAAGACGATTCAAAGGCAATAATGACTAGTCTACTATCTTTGTCAGAAAAACAGTAAATTCATGGGTTGTCGCCCACCAAGTGACTGCGAAAACGTGTGCTTGTCTGTTCCACGGTTTGTTTTTGCCTCATGCGTAATGGTGTTCTCCCTTTTTCAGTATGTTCTGCCGTGGTATTTTCCACCAATCCTTATGAGCGTCTTACTCCGTGCTTTCGTCGTTGGGTATACCGGCGAAACAGGCAAGGCTCTTGTCAAGGCGTTAGCCAAAGATTCGCGATATGACTCAGTTACACTAATCGGACGGCGACAGGTTGACAAAATAGACTATGGAGTCGAGTCGCACGTGGCAGAGAAGAAATTTTCTCAGCATGTGCTCGATTTTGAAAAGCTGGACGACCATGCACTGTTGTTTTCCGACGCCGATGTGGGGTTTGTTGCCATCGGAACCACCTTGCAAAAATCTGGCCGGGAGCGAATGCGCGTTGTGGACCACGATTATGTAATTAAAATAGCAGAGCTGAGTTTGGCATCTGGCTGCAAGGAGCTTCACGTTGTTAGCTCACAGGTACGTCCTTCGCATCTAATGGTTATAAAATAGGGTGCAGGAATGTGTCGCTTTACTTCGAAATCGTACAATCTCCCTGGGGCTTGTTTTTAGGTTCTAGACCTGTCCGCGTGAAATTTTCTTGGAGTCCCCTCAATAGCGGTATTCTTTAAAACTAGACTGAGAAACAAAATCACTTCATAAAACGACCAAAGCTCCATTTGGACTGAATGGTTAGGGATTTGAATCTAACTGTATTAGAAAACCAATAGAAAGGTGAATTTAAACATTCCGTTTGCTGAACGTCACTGAGACATCCAGAGAAATCATAAAGGATCGTAGCGTGTGTGCCTGATGAGTTGCAGATTCCATCAAGATCGTCTTTTCAGTCCACTCGGTAACCGTTTTTAAGTTTCATCCAACACACACAGTTATCACAGCTTCCGGGCTTCGACCATGATGTGAGACGTAGTGATTAGTTACGCTTTAGACCTGAGCAAGTTGATGGTCCACTGAAAGTTCTTGTAGCATGAATTTTTAATATCTTAGTGAGTAGAGGAATTATGTGTACGTGAAGGGGCATTGGAAAAAGCAGCGAACATACCGTAATCGGACTCGTTTAACCGAGGGTTTTGGTTGTGGCCGTTCTGATGGATATCTCCGGATTAGATGCCCAATGAACTAGTGGCTTACCGAAAGCTGTTTATTACGATGCGAAACAGAAGTTTCTGAGGCCGTAAGTAATCATATAACAAACACTGCGAACAAAAAAAATTAGTATTTGAGCGTCAGATCTGTCCAGTAAATGCTTCGAGAGCCTCAGAATTTGAAAAAAAAGGTTTCTTGGCGGACTAGAATGCACAGCAAACAGTGTAGTCAACCAAGGGTCACAAATGGAAGAAAGGGCTGTGAAGGAGTAAAAGTACAATCTGGACGGTCTAGATGGTTGGGTTAATTAATGGTACGGAAACAAAGAGGGGCTTCGCAGAAGCGAAGTGACAATGCAGGCTGTTCACCCGGTAGATAAACACAAAGTACATGAATCGCACGCAGAAGTCACAGTTAGTTCCTATATCAGGGTACTCAGCAGCCGTTCTGTGAAAAATGGTATTCATCATGACTGTTCTTCGATCCATACTATCAAATCAACGAGATTATTGGGAAAGTACACTCATTTGGAAGGCGATTTCGTGTTAACGGGAGATTCAGCTTACTCCCAACTGGATCGATGTTCTTCAACTGAATGTGCTGCACGAACGTCGAATATCATAACACCCTACTTATCGCAGTTTATTTTCTTGATGAAGCCCATTCCCCGTAAGCTTACTGAAAACTTTTTGACTAGTTTTGCCTCTTTTAGGCCCATCAGGTGGGCGCAGTCCCCCGAGTTCTGGTTACTCCTTCGCTTTACTCGAACACCAAACTGTCAGAATACATTCATTTTAAAAGTAATTTAGTGTTAACATGAGGCTGAACCGAATCCCAACTGAATCTCTTCACGATGTTATTTAGCTGCATGTCCTGCGATATCTCGAAAGTCGTGCCGACTGAAACACAGAGAGGCCTTTGTGCAGTTGAGGAATAGCCTTAACGAGAGATTCAGCATAGCCTCCTGCTAAGATGAACTTAGCGCACAAATGAGTGTATTTCGCGAATTTTGTACGGTTTGGGTTCAAGTGGAACATAAAGTTGACGGAGTCTCGGGAGCCGCGCTTATCTGATAAGCTCGAAAAAGGGCTGTCGAAGAGTTTTCAGCAACCTCATAAGTAGCGTTTTCTGTCGAGAAAATAACAGAACCATTGTTTCCCTCCGGATATTCGATTTACATGCTGCTGCACAATGATACAGAAATGATCTTCAGGAACATTTGGGATATATTGACGTTGCCTACAAACAGTTGAGTAGATTCTTTAGTGCTTTGGATGGGTAGAAGCGTACTGAAATACATCACGTATATGTTTCTTACGCTAAGTTTGACCTAGCTTAGATGGCACTTTGCGTCCTCTCAGCGAAGGATTTGTTTCTACACCAGACCGGAATTAATTGCAAATTCAATGAGTAGCTGTTGTTGAAAACTTGAACATTTTTGGGTTGAACGTCAGCAAAGAAAATGGAGCAAGACCGGTGGCCCCAATGGCGTTTCGCACAATGCTTACGCTCGGGGCAACATTGGTCGGATCCCAATGCAAGCGCTATACCTTCAAACGACTCCTGAACATGTTACTTACATAACGAAGTGGTCTGCGTCTTCAAAATAGTCGAGCTTTATCCTCCATTATCATCCAGAACGTAGGAGACTTTTATATTCCGACTGTGAATTAATTCTCACGAAGCCATGCTTGCTTCTATCCATATCCAGTTTTGCGTTCGTCGTATGTCAAGTCGAGATTGCAAAAAGCTCTCTCACAAGGTTGGAGCACCTTTAAAGTATCGAATAAATATCGTATATACCTGAATTTACCTCTGAGGGATCCGCTTGTTTATTAGGATCCACACGATAGATAGCAAACTCTGACTTTCATCTAACTGACCCATATTCCACGTCGTTTCATTCTTTTGCCGCATGTTGATTCAGCTAAGGATCATTGGAAACAAAAATGTGACCAAAGTTCAAAGCCTTATGTGACCGAAGTTCGATGCTTCTGTTGAATTCTAGTAGGATTAGAACTGAGGTCTACCCCTATGATGTGGACAAGTCGAAACAGTTGCGTTAGGACAGGTGTGGGTTTGTTCAAAGCAGGATGAGATGCATACATTTGACGCTATGATATTTTTTCTGTTTCTCACGTACTACCTGCAGCACCGGAGAGTCCCATAATCGGAGCATTTATTGTCTTTACCTTCTACTCCTCACCTACACACACAGGGTGCGAATCCAAAGAGTTCACTTTTCTATTCACGTCTGAAAGGAGAAACAGAAGAGGACCTGAAGTCTGTTGGCGTGTTTCCAAACTACCTTGCTATCTATCGTCCGGGCGTGTTACTTTGTAATCGAACGGAATTTCGCTTTGGCGAACGGCTGTACAAAATTTTAATGAAACCAATACACTCTCTCTATCCTCGTTGGCTGTCTGTTCCGGTAACGACACTCGCTCAGGCCATGGTCAACGCACCCTTTTGTTTGGCTTCGATTATGCGTAAGAAAGCACGTGATGCTGGTGATGCGTATGACCCGAAGGTGCTGATCGTGAGTAATGACCAGTTGTTTGATTTGGCTGCTGAATCGGACGACAATTTCTCTTAGACAATGTGATATTCCACCTACATTTCCCTATGTTAATTGGGGAACACTGTATATTTCGTCCCGATGTTTTTCCCTCACTTATTTTCCACATTATCAAATTGTCTCGGCTGCATCTATTTCACTTGTTTTGTATACTTCTCTTCTGCTGACTTTTGGCTTGCAGGGGCGAGACGGCCCAAGTGGTTAGAGCGCGAGCTTACTGACCGGAAGGTCCGTGGTTCGAACCCGACCTCTGCCTCTCGACTTCCCCTGTCTAGGCTTGGGCAACCTGGCAGTATCCCAGCCCTCGTGCAACCTTCGGGTGGCATGGCAG